>PVKH010003062.1:0-25676 GCA_004027955.1 Chaetophractus vellerosus | reverse complement strand
TCAAGCTTGCCACATAATGTGCTCTCTCCAGGCCATTCTGCAAAACTTTACCCAGTTTATCTTCTTTAAACAAAGCTTTTTAACAAGAGCTCCCATTTAAAATAGTTCAGCAAATAATTTTAAGAAGATTCAACAATCACTACGACATGTCTCATTAAGTCTAAACTCCTGTTGAAATAATCAAAATTCTCAATAACCATGGCTTGCTTTCTGTTTCCAGTAACCCTTCTCTAAAGGACACTTCACTCCCACTAGCCATTACACATCTTTACTCCCAACCTCTGTTGATGTCTGAAAAACTGTCCCTACCTTTCTTTTTATGAGCACTTAGTTAATATGCCAGTTCTATTAAAAGCTCTTCTCCAAACCTTACTCTGTCTTCTTTTGTCTTGTATATAGTCTCTACCACATATTTAATCATTTGTATACTTAATGCTATTTCATATTAGTCTCTTTGTATTTTTGTGTATGTTTTCTTCAGATAAAGAGCCACATCTTATAGATCCTTTCTTGGATACTAGAAGATTCAGTGAATAGAAAAGAATCGATATACTCTGGTTGATTTCTGTGCAAATGTGAAATGAACTTCAGCTGCCCATGTGGACATCCTTTGTTAGTCTGTTTTCTTTACCCATTGCTTCCTCACTAGTTCTGTTCCCTCTTTCCTCAGTGCTTAAATCTCCTGTTTCTTCCAGTGAAATTTTGAAATTTATTATTATTTTTTTTTAATTTTAGCTCCAATGTGATATTGCATCTGCCTATAGCACCACTTGACTTTCTTGGAACTGGAATCCAACTTGACCTTTATCTATACAATGCTACCAGGTTTTTATGATCTTCACCACTTTTTAAGTGATCAGTGGACCAAAGCTGTGTCTCCATTAAACTCAGGGCAATATAGTGAGGTCTATCATCAAGCTGATGAAAAATAGCAGTGTTTAAGAAGCTCTATATGACCTGTTCAACATAATTTGGGTCTCCCTTTACCCCTTAGAGTGGCTGCAGGTATCATCAGTTGAAATAAAAGCAAACAAGAGTTTGTAGGTAACCAGTAAGTTGAGTACATTCTCATTTACCTGTTAGTGGGTCATCATTCTGATCTATGCTCTCCTTGAAAAAACCATAATCACTTGAATATAAGAAACATTGTTTTAAGACTAGAAATAGATAAGAGAACCCAAACCACTTAGTCACCTAGAGAGATTTTATAAAATGCTTCTCTGTGGGCCTCTGCCCAAGACAAATCAGAATCGGTTGGGATTCCTTGTCCTGAAAGAAGATGAACTCATGAATTTGCTCATCGAGGCTTTCTTGCAGCCTACTGACATGGCCACCTGTCTAGCTTCTATCTGAGCAGACTAGGGTTTCAGGTTCTTAGTATCCAAACAGACTTAAAAGTTTCTGTACACTGTCATTATATTTGGATGTTTTCTGGACTATAAGAAAAAATCCTTGCCAATGACTACAGCAGATGCTAGGACAACCAGTAAGATTGTAAACCTTTGTAAGTTTGATTGAGTTTTATTTCAAAGACAGAGTGACACAAGAAAATGTATTTTGGAAGATTAATTTAAGCCATGTTTTGGTCTTTGTGTTAATCAAACCTTATCTGAGAATTGCTGTGAAAGTTTTGCGAGTCCTTCTGACCATTTTGAAACTTCAGTAAAGTAGAAAATGGAACTACTTATTTACAGGATGGTTAAAACATTCAAGTTTCACATGTAGTCTTTATATAGGTTTTCTTTAAACAAGCTAATGGTTTCTTGAAGGTGCAACTTAAGGAGCTGATATCAATTCATGTTACTTTAGTTGTGTTTACGTTAAGACTTAGTGTCCCTTCTTAAGTGCTTTAAACATAGTAGCTTCAGTGATGCTCAGTGCATCCAGACACTCAATAAATGTTTTGTGATGATAATGATGAAGTTCATTTTAACGTGGGTATTCTTCCTCTTTACTTATCCTGAATGTCTTCCTGAAGTTCAGACACATACTTTGTCTTATCAGTTTTAGTTTTTTCTTAAAATTGGATAGTGCAGTTACATTAGTTCATTTCTTGTTTCCATTTTCTTAATGCAAAATCCAACAGAATGGCTACCTTCTCTTAAGTCAAGCTGGGGTCTTACATCAGTTAATAAAAAAGGCAATACAGAGAAACTTCACCATGTCGTTTCAAGCTCTACGCCTTGTTTTTCTTTGCCTCTCTCCCCTGATCTTCTTAAATAGCTGCCCTTCTGGGTAGGGGCAGTGTTCCCACAGGTACTGCTATGAAGTAGGGCTCCCAGGTCAGAGGCCAACAGGCTATGCTTTCATGTATGTAGCTCTAACTGTAACCCAATGCATCCCTTTCTCCCGAGCAAAGCATTTGTCTTCCCAGCATGAATTGTCTCCATGCAGGGCAGGGTAGGACCCTGCAGACTGTTTGAGGATTGACATTTGGAGACTTAAAATTCACACTTGAGGTTTAATTGTACTCCAGTTGATGAGAAAATAAATACTGAACCATGGCCAGCAACTCATTATGCTCTCAAAATCTGAAAATACTAATTGTCTTAAGTTCCAAAATGTAGGTCACAAACATCTTACTTGATTAGAGATTGCAGGCAAGAAAGATTCATGCATAGCTAGTTGTTGCAGTGGCTTCCCTATAAAACAAAGAATAGCCCAAAACACTACACAGACCCCTTCCAATCAAAGAGCCTGAGCTTTAAAAGTTAACTTTACTGCCTGATTCTGAAGTGTTCATTTTCTTTGCCAGACAGGTTCAAAAAGAATGTCTGTTTTCATTTCATCAAGCTTAATCCATACATAACATCCTTTCCCACTATTTACTAGACTACAGCTATCAAATGAAGATATGATGTCTGTGTTTGGGTTAGTTACTTTAAATCCTAATGACCATGATGTAATCACTGTAATCAAGAAAAGCTTGTCTGTCTTTAGAGTTAGGTCCTTTGCCATTGGTCTGGTACACTTTTGAGCCTTTTCATTAAGCTAACCACAATTCTGCCTAATTTGTAATTAGCAGTGAGCCTGCTATGCAAAGTCTTGTGGCCCCAAATTAGAGCTTATTCTTTTGGTTTTGTTGTGGTGATGTTGGTTGTTCTGGCAAAAGAGTTTACTAATATTTGGATTTTAAAAACTTGATCAGCTGTACATTTTTCACCACAGTGATGTGTTTGTGTAGTTGAGAGTTTTGTTCAAATAATGTAGTTTTTTCCACTATATCTAAAATAGATATTCTCCTCTGCCCAAGTAAATATTTTAGAAAAAGTTTAGAAAACATTAAATTGGAGACAAAAAGTGAAAGCTGCAATGAGTATGCATGTGAATATAACATGTTTTTCATTTCCTAGTGCTTTTTAAACAATAGAAGTTTCTACAAATAAAGTGGCAAGCATATAAATATTCATACAATGAGGAAAATGTAGCTATTGTAAAGAAAATCCCACTGTGTTCCGATTCTGTTACCAACTTTTAGATATGACAGGATTATACTTTCAGTGATTAAATACAGGGGAACCACAGGACCCCCTTTCCTCTTTTTTTTTCTTTCAGAGAAAATATTTGCCTGTGATTTTGAAATCAATGACCGTTAAATAACTTATTTTGGTAACATAACCATTCTGACTGATAAAATTTTTCTACTCAACCCCACTTATAGTCTGTTCATCAGAGAGACCCTGGATAACATTAGCATTTAGCAACATTCCTGACATGTCTCTAATCCTATGAAAAAATCTTCTGAATTTGGAAGTTCCTATATTTATTTTGTACACATGGGATAAATCAATTTGATCTTTTAGGTTGCCAGGTGAGTAGAACAAATAGAGGCGGTGAGAATGATTCAGCTGCTAGGCAACAGATTATTTTAAACTAAGATCCTGTAAACTTTTAGGAGTGAACTGGGAAAGGAATAGAGGGAATTCTCTGCCTCCTTTCGCCTCTTTTCCACTTCTTTTCTATTTAAATGGGAACCTTAATAATTTTTACCATGCAGTATGTAAGTATTTGGAAATCTACGAACCTTCCACTTCCTGGGGATGTCTTTCCCTGTCCCTCATCCAATGGCAGAAGTGTCAATGGATGATCCTTAATAAGCCCCAAAAGCAATCCTGAGATAATTAATCACTAAACTGGAGGAAATAAATGGATTTCCATATACACTCTAGTACAATAATCTTTGGGTATATGCAACTTCATTTTCACCTTTTAAAAATAACTCCTGAAAACCAATTCAAAAAAAAAGAGGACGCAGTGTTAATTCAGTTTATTTAACCCAAGCTGCCTTTATACTTTATTTCATATTGCTTTTAAGGAAATATTAATTTAAATGTCTGATTTAAATATGGCCAATAGAGAAAATAAATTTCAAGATGGTAATAGTGACTTAGTCCCAAACATATAAAGGGAATGCACTTTTATTAAGTGGGGTTAGTGGAAATTGAAATAAAATACAGTCAAATATGATAAATATAATAGAGGGTTTAGGTTAATATGTGTGGTGCATGTGTATTATAAAAAGTTGTTGTTGAAGCCATGCCTGTTAACCTTTAACCCTAGAGCCTTATTTTACAGTTAACTTGCTTACCAGCAGGATGTCTTTGCGATTTCCAAACTAGGTCTAAGCATAGAGAGGCAAGTCCTGACAGTGTGAAAGGAAGGAGGAAAAACAATTGCCAAGGTTTCTTAGAAGAACATATTTCTCATGGCAATGTTCTTCTCTAAAAATTCTGATATATTAAGAAATAAAACATGTTTACTTGTATTACCTGAGATGAAAACAACTATAAATGTTTTAAATTTATCAAATTTTAAGATGCAAAATTTTTGAGGAACCCCTGACTGAGAAACTGGAAGAAACCTGAAAGATGTGGGTGTGTTTGTGTGTAGGTGTATGCTTTCAATCTTTATTAACTCCAAGCAAGTGTTCTTTATGCATTCTATATGTATGCATGATATTGAGATGAAAATTGATGAAGATCATGTTAGTTCATAGATTTTTTTTTTCATTTTAAATGAATAAAAATTTTAATGGACATTTTAGTGACACCCTTGAAATAAATAGAGCTAGTCTTCCATGACACAAACCCAGTATTATGACTATCCATTCTAAGGAGATGCAGATGATGTGGGCAAATCATACAGATTTCTGTGGCGCCACTGGTTATATCACCTCATTATATCTTCCTTATCATTCTCGTAATCTGTTATTTAATGCACTATATGTTTAATTTAATTTTATGTGTTTGTGTTATATTCCCAAAAGATATTGTAATCTCCTTGTGAGAATGGATCCCAGCAGTACCAACACAATGGCTGGCATATAATGTCATCCTCGGGAAATGTCTGTCACCTTGTTTGCCTTTACCCTTTTACCATGCTGGTTTGGTTAAGCTCCAAAGAGGATGGGGACTGGGAGCTCAATCATCACAGAGAAAAAAATGGTATCAGGTAAACTCAAGAAATTATAGGAAGATAATGAAAAGTGAGGCTGTACATATAGTTTTGGTGGGCATTGCAGGGGGCTTGAGTACAGGATAAACGCAAAAACTTATTTTGGGGAGGGCAGCAGATGTAGCTCAGCAGTTGAGTGCCTGCTTCCCACGTACGAGGTCCGGGGCTCAATCCCTGGTACCTACAAAAAAAAAAAACCTATTTTGGGGATGCAACAGTCACAAATACAATGACAAAGGATGCCTGAGTTAAGGGTCATGAGTGAAGTTTGCCTGGTGGAGACAGTATCAGGGAGAGTGGCACAGCAGGCCACAACCACAAAGTGGGAATCCAACACTCAGCTCTGGCAATTAGTGCGATTTGGGAATCTAGGCACCATGTAGTTGGAATTCCCTGTCTTTTCAATGGTATCCAGAAATCCTTTATTTGTCAAATAACCTAATTTTTAAATATTATCTGAATTTTTTAAAAACTGTGTGGATAAAGTAAAACCTATCTACAAGATCGATCCAGCCCGTGGACTATGAGTTTGTGACTTCTGTTATTACAAAAAGGAGTCAAGAAAGGATTTTAATTTTTGTTTGTGTGTGTGTAAGGATAAGGAGTGCAGTTTTTATTTATAGTGTAAGATGTGATATGGCATCGTGTGACACATTTAGGTACTCACCTGTAGAGATGCTGCTCGGTAGACAGCCAGCGATGTTGGCAGTAGGTCCAGAGCATTGCTCAAAGTGTAGGCGGATCACTAATCTTCGAATATGCAGAGATAACATGTCTCCTTTATTTGGCCTATAATTAAACTCATTCTCTTTTTGAGCCCTGCCTACTAAGTAGTGGGGAAAAAAAAAAAAAGAATTAAACTCTGGCCTTATCCAGTTTAAAACTCAGTCTGGTGCACATATATAAATACTCTCTTTAGATAGTACTTGCTCCCACCCCAAACTTCTCCCTAAATTGACTTCCACTCGTACACTGCTGCATCCATTTGTTTCTAGCATAAGCTCACAATCCACCTGATTTCTCGATACTCTTCTGATATGTTTCTAAATTCCCAAGTTGATGAGCTCATTGTCCATTCTTTGGGCCAAGGGGATTGCCCGGGGAACATGGGCCACCTGACTTTTGCTGACTCTATTTCCCCCCAGTTATCACAGGTTTCATACACAACTCTATGCCAGGCCACACAGGGCCTGTGATCTAATGGTCCACCTCACCCTCAGCCACAGCTCACCTCACCTAAGCCACCTGGCTCTCACCTCAACAACCACACCCACAGGCTAAGGGTGGCTCAGGTGTGTCAGCCAGACCTCCTCTGAAGTGGATCTGGCTGCCCCATATTGGTGTGCCCCTCCCAGCCTGGCTCTGTGATCTCTTAAAAACAGAGAATTGAACGCTGGCCCTTTGTTCTCAATTTCTCATCTCAGTGATCCAACACGCCACATCTTATATGGGCACATAGGTGAATTAGGGACACATATCAGACCACTTTTCTCTTCTCACCTTCTTCTACCTCCCATCTTTCTTATATTTTCCCTTATGCCACAGAGTGGAGGGTTTTCTTTTACTTTCCACGTTATATCTGTCTCCTGCCATGGAAGAGCCTTGCTGGGGCAGGCTCCCATCTATGCCAAGGACCAACTCTCCATATGTGTCCTCCAGCCTGGATCTTTGATATCTTAATGTGAGCTAAAGAAATGTGTCAGTACCTTTTTTTCCCCCTCAAACCTTGCTTTCAAGTCTACTATCTTGCTGCAAAAATAGAGCTGAATATTGTCTAGGTCTCTCTCTCTCTGTCTCTCTTTAGAAACGTGTCTAATTTATCACCAAGCCATAATCTCCAGGGACAGGGAAATGTCCAAGTCCAATAAGCAAAAAGTCATGAACTCAGAAATGCAAAAGAGAAAAACATATCAGAAGTTTCAAAATATGACCTGTGTTACCTAAGTTTTGTGGAAAACTATAAACATCAAAATTAAGTGAAGCTATATTCCCTTCACCCCAAACTTTACTAACTTCCCTGTTTCTCCAGTTTCATTCCAAGGCAACATTTAAACACTCAAGGCTTATATATTGTGGGTCTGATATAAATATGCCATGAACTCTTCTATTCTGGAGGACATGAAGTCTGAGGTTTTTAGACATATTGAACGATTTATCTTTTCATTCTAACTAATTTCTACTATCCGAATCTAGAAGGGCTCTCAAAACAAAAATGATTTAATACAAATGATGTAATGCTATGTATATATTTTAGACTTTTCCTTGCCAAAGTTCCACTAAAAAAAAGAAAGAAGAAAGAAAAAGAAATTGTTCTCTGAAGACACTGCACATGATGAAAGCTATTTGTATCCCTCCAGTCCTCCCTTGTACAAAATGAAAACCTCCTCTTAAAAGTTTGTCAACAAATACTTCTTTACAATATAGTAAAGTCATCCTATTTTTGTCACAATTAATAACAATATTTTAATTTATTGCCTCCATTTTTAAAAACAATTATGCCTTGATTATATAAACAAAATCAACCTTTGAATCCCAGTTTTTCATATTACATCAGGAAAACATCAGCAAACTGAAATTCTACATTAGAAGAATTTGAATTTGACATACTTCATTCAAATCCATTCACCTATACTTTGATTAGGTGGAGAAATTATTGTATGTTCTGTACTAATACAAGGATGTGTTTTTTTCTTCAAGGTGGTGTGCAAATTAATTTTATTTTTAAAGGTCAAGAAAACATTCATAATTTCTTTCATTATCCATCCCCCATATTTTAACTAACAACCGTTGTTGAAATGAAAATGGCAATATTATGAGGAATTGTAACTATTGAATGAACATAAAAATAGAAAATAACAACGTTTAAGAAGTTTGCTGTTCTTATTTTAGAAGATGACTACACAAAGCCAGCCTAAAGAGGGGGATAAGATTTCACATTTTATTGGCGTTTAGGGAAACGTTATACCCTGTCTCTGGAAAATCAGAAAGGGAAGTGGTTACAAGGAATCCACATAATAATGTATGGGAAAGCCAACTAGAATTTACAAGGGCGGGGACTCTGCTGGTGAATCAAAGAGCTGCCAAGTCACATGCTGCACAATTTATTAATCGTGGGCTGCTCCACCAGCCAGCAGTTTGTCCATTTTCTCCTCATTTATGACTCTATTCCCACTAAGCCACTAAATTATTTTTGGTGCAAAATATGTGTTATGAGTGAAAACACAACACAGGACAAAATGAGAAGAAAGTAAACATTTGGCAGATTTCAAAAGCAGGTGGAAGGGGTCCAGATTGTACATTGTCTACATTTTGAGATTTCTATTTTAGCCAGGGAATATTATTTTATTGCTAAATGCTACACAAGTCTGTTTGGTTTTCAAGGAACAAGAACTTAGTATCGTTGTGAAGTCCAATTACTGTAGCTGTACTGGCGCTAAGAAACGGTATGTGCCCTTGAACCTGCTCCAGTTTCCCAGCTGTGATTCCAAGTAAAGGAGGTTTAAAGTTTTCTAAGCATTCACTTGAAAACTGCCTTTACTTATTTTGAGAAAGGTCAAACATCTTATGTGTTGCCACTGCTATTTTCTACCTGTGTGTGACTTTCTAATTTAAACAAAATGAAGTTTATCTATGTAATCTTTCTTCAAAAAATGATCAATATTTAAAATATTTTATTTCTATGTGCACTGGATCGAATAAACCTAGATAAAACTAAACGGTATGTTTTGCTCAGGACTTCTTACCCTGTATTCCTCTTTACCCCCTATAAACAGCTCAGAAACTAATGACTGTGGTAATTTAGGTTAAGCTGATGCTAAGCTGTGGTGAGGAAATCCTTCTCTAAGAATAAACTTATGCCATTTCCTCTAAAATAAAATGGAATGGATCAAAGAAAAATCATCTACTTTCCAGGAAATATCAAACACCATTTGCCCCATGTCAGGCCTGCAGGTCACTGCATGCCAAAATTAACTTGAGCCTCAATTAATCTCACTGAAGAGGGCTTGCATTAGTTTCCCAGCTGCTAAAACAAATGCAATGGTATGGGTTGGTTTAAACAACTGGAATTTATTGGCTCATGGTTTTGAGACTAGGAGTCCAAAATCTAGGCTTCAGCAAGGTGATGCTTTCTCCTTGAAGACTGCAGTGCTCTGGGGCTGGCTGCTGGCAATCCTCGTTCTTGGCTTTTCTGTAACATGGCAATGCATGTGGCAGGCTTCTTTCTCTTCTGATTTCTGTTCACTTCTGGCTTCTTGCTTCCCCTGGCTTTCTCTCTCTCTGTCTGAATTTCATTATGCTTACAGAGGACTCCAGTAATCCAGATTGAAGCCCAACTGGATTCCGTTGGTCCACACCTCAACTGAAGCAACAACTTTAAAGGGTCTTATTTACAATGGGTTCACACCTGCAGGAATGGATTAAGATTAAGAAAATGTTTTTCTGGTGCACATAAATTCAAACTACCACAGAGTTGTAGAAAAAGATTGTGTTCGTCTATCCTTACAATCACAAGAAAAAAAATGTATTTTTTTAAATATTCTGAATTATTGCTGCTTAATAACATAGATAGTCCATGGAAGCAAAAGAAAAAGTCGACACAAAACAATCTGTGTCTTCACTGTTATTTGGCAATTTTCAGTGCATGTCCTCTTGTCTATTATACTTCTAAGACCAGCACCTCCAGATGATTTCTAGACTCTTCCTATTCCCCCTTCATATCCCTTCATTCCCGGAAGAGAAACCTCACCTCTTAATTTACTATACTGTCTGAGCCCGACCAAATTCACTTCCTCAAATCCCTTCTCTATCCCACCTCTATTTTTATCCATCTTCTCTTTCCCCTCTGCTACTGTGGAACTGCAGTACCCGGCCATGTCAAATGTCCTTCCTTGCTTTAATTCTCATCCCTGTCTCCTTCTCTGGGTTCTATCGCCATCCATTATCATGTCTCTTTTGCTTCTTCCCCTGCTGACCATGTCCTTTTTAGAAATGTAATCAAGTTATTCTTATACATACCACCTCTATTTACCCACCTCCCAATCTCTTGAGAACCAAGAGTCATAGAATCTATTAGTCTAAGAGTCATAGAATTTTCCAGAACATTAGAGCTGAAAGGAAATTTGGGGAGCTTTGTTCTAACTAATTCATTTTACAAAAAAGGGGAAAAGTCTATGCCCCTTTTTAGTCTTTCCTCTCTTGCTATAATTCTAATAAATTCATTTATTCAAAGGTAACAAAATATTTATAATTACAAAATCCAGTTGGTTTTTCTTTGTCTTTATCTTTTCTTCAAATATCTTATAATTTAAACATAGCATACCTCTCTTTAAAAAAATAAAAATAAATAAACGTATTCCCTTGATTCCTTAGCCTTGAATCACTTCTTTCTTTCCTCATCCTTACAAGACTCTAGTTCCCCTTTTCATCCAAGGAAGCTGGTTCCTAAGTTATTCTTGATTCTCTTTCCTTTGCTAACACACACTTCCTTTGCTAACCTCATCTATGTTCATACCCTCACCAATTCCTCTAATATTGCACAAAAATCTACATCTCCACATCCATAGTTCCCAAAATCTTTCTTGATATAACACTCAGGAAATATCTCTAGATTATCAAATTTGATGGTTAAAAAATGAATCTCATCACTTTTTCTTTTGATTAAGCTCAGATTCTGGGCTTTGCTATTTTTGGTAATTTTTTCTTCCCAGGGAAAAAAAATCTTCCCAATCTCCTAGACTCATATGCTTATTCCTACACACAGTCATCTGGGATGATCCCAAGTCCACTCAGCCACCACCAGCCTCACCACAGAGCTGTCCAAGTACTCGACCAAAATTCTTAGAACCATCCTTGGCTCCTTCCTTCCTTCCATTCCTCATTTGAATATAGTATGAAATTGTATCCATCCTCTGCCTTCTTTTCTATTCCCCATTATGGCTCCCATTTTCTCTTCACAAATTGCTATAAGGTCCTAAACAGGATCTTCACAAGCCGTTTTCTATCTTCTCACTCTATCCCATATATCTAGACATTAATTTTCTTAAAGTGAAACTCTGATATGATCCATCTACCCTTAACACCTTTCTCAAGCTTATAACTCCTACTTCCACTGCAGTTGCCAACTAATATCCTGAAATACCTAGCATTTAAAGCCCTTCAGAATGTGGTCCCAATTTTTATTTCAGGACTCATAATTCACTGGTCTTCTTTTTGAACTGTAAACTATAGTCAGAATGGGGGACTCAACATGCAACAAATATATTCCATGCTTCCAGTGTCTATGTCATGCCACACTCTGCTATATCTTTCCCTGGTCTGCTATCCTTCCCTTCTCCACCACCATATCTGCTAACTAAAATATTCATGATCCAACAAGATGAATGTCTCACTCTGGTAGCCTGTCCTGATCATTCAAACTAGAAGAGAGCTTTCTTTCTTGGGAAAAATCATAACACTGTTTATTCCTATTATTTTATCACAGAGATATTCTGCATTGTTTTAGAGATATTTGGGTGCTTGTCTTATTCCGTCTCGATAGTAAAATTTTTGAGATTCACAACTATTTGATTTTCAGTCTTCCAGAGCTCTTAGCTAAGTTTATATACTCAGCTATAGGTATTGGGTGCTGTACAATAGGTTTTAGAAAAATCAACAAGTCCTAAACTAAACTCATTCCACAAACTCTCATCCCAACCCTCACCAAAATTTTCTTTTCACAGAATTCCATAAATTGGCTAATGGCTCCATCAATCATTCAGTAACCCAATCCAAAAACCCGGACGTCTTCTTAGATTTCTCACCATTCAGCATAATTCCCACCAATCATTCACTTTGGTGAACAAGTTTTGTTGATTTTCTCTTTTAACTTCCTTATAAATCACTCGTATATTTCCATTTGTACTGACTCTGTGTTAAATCAATCCCTTGACATCTTTTACCTGGACTTTTTCCATACTAAGGTAACCACCTCTAACTTCTCTTTTGCAACCTGTTCATGCTGCAACCAGGGCAATTTCTCTAAATAACAAAACTAATCATTTCATCTTTTCTCTTTAAATCTTCCCAGATTCCCTATATCCTACAGAGTAGTGTCCAAACTTTTTGTATGGTTTGCAAATTCCATCACAATCTGACCTTTGTTTTCCTTTCCAGTCTCATTTCATAGAACCAGTCTACATATACATGCAACTTGGATAAAGCCTGGAATGCCCTTCCCCTTTGCCTAGCAAGCAAATCCTGCTCATTCTTCAAGGTCAGTTCAATCCTGTTGGTACATATCATAAAGCATTAGGTGTCCTTCCCTGTCAAATCGCATAATAACTACAAGTTTACTTTGTCTATTTCCACCAACAGATTGAATATCCCGTCAAGACTGGAATATTAGATAATTTTGGTTCATATTTGTAGAGCTTAACAAGATGTCTGGAATATAATAAAGTATTTGTAGAATAAACAAATGTGCTATTCAATTATAGACATACAATAATTCAAATTGGATTTAGATAGAAACAACTATAATATACATTTTATAAATTAAAAAACAAATAAGTCTAAATAATATATTCTTTAGACATACATATTTGAATTTTTAAAAACAGCAAGGATATGATAAACACAAATTTCACAATGATCATTAATTCTGGTGTGAGAGTTAGGAGAGTTTTAATAGAGCAGCACCTCAGGAATAAATTAAAGTTAGTGCTAACCTAGTTCTTTTGCTGGGTGGTGAGTTCACTGCTGTTCATTTTATGATTGTTTAATTAAATATGTTTTTTTCTTAAAATATGGCCATTCATGGACTAGCAATGATGATGTGTCATGAACCAAAAAATATGAGTAAGCTAATTTTATATACCTATGGATTCAGGAAACCACATCAGTCATTAGATTTAATTGGTTGCTAATTTTTAAAAAACCGCAATAGTTATTTCATTATTTGGATCAACAATAATCATTATTTTTTTAAAAATAATGGTTTATAGGCAGGTGTACTTTTCTCCTACATTATTTTCAGTCCATAGTGTCTGGGAGGGCAGGGTGGAATATAAAAGAACAATAGAACAGATAGACCACTACGCATTTGAACATATGAACATATGAACATATAGACGAATATAGCTGCCCTAATATTCAAATTTGTATGTGGGGTTTGTATTCGGTCATCAAGCATTTATCGAGCAATTGCTATATTCCAAGGTAAACTAGATGCCAGGGATCCCAAAATAAGTAAAGCACAGTTCCTGACAACAAAGAGCACACAGAGGCCACAGCTTAGTCCCTGTGTCATGTTTAGGCACTGGAAAACTGACTTAGCAATTTGCTAGACTGCAATTCCCAGAAATAATTTTTCCTTAAATCCAGTTCAGTGGAAATTCTGGATAATTGTTGAAATGTCTTTTTTTTTTTTTTTTTAAGATACTGGGGACAGGGAATTGAACCTGGGACCTCATATGTGGGAAGCCAGCGCTCAATCACTGAGCCACATCGGCTTCTCTGAGTTGGTTTTTCTCATTTGTTTTGCTTGTTATTTGTTTCTGTTTTTTCAGGAGGCACCAGGAACTGAACCCGGGACCTCCAAGGTGGGAGGTGGGAGTTCAACCGCTTGAGCCACATCCATTTCCTGAATTGTGTCTTAATGTCAATTTAATAAAAGGTGTTATTTATGCTACCTAGTTCCCAGTGGAAGAAATTCTTTTTTTTCCCTTTTAATACTTTATAAACTGTAACTATGGGCTAAAATCTTGGAAAATTAAAACTCATGTAATAATAGCAATTAGATAATAAAATTATATTTTAAAAATCTTATTATTCAGGAGCTTACAAGGGAGGCATTATATAATTTTATTTAAAAGGGATAATAACTGGCCCCTTTTATAATGATTTTTCAAATGTTTTTTAATATAATGTGGATCAAATTGTAAATTCTGACTTCTTACATGTTTTCAGAACTTCATGGTAGAGATTTATAGATCTTCTTTTTAAAATATGCACACTATACACCTACCTATTTTTCATTGATAATATCAATTGTATCATAAGAAACAAAAAGTGATGCCAAATTTTCAGTCAAATAGCAATGGAGTTAAATATATGCACATTTGAAAAAGAAGTAAAATTTTTTTTAATTTATCATATTTTACAAGACAGTCTTACCACTGGGTAAAATGCATGGGAGAAATGTTAAAAGATGTATCTAGTATAGCAAATAGCATAAATGAGTTTAAAGATGAAACTCAGCAATTATATGGTAAGTGAAGAAATTGAAGGATACAGTGACAAAATAGAAAAGTGAGATAAAGTATACTTTAGAGGGTCTGATTCTTTTTACTTTCATTTACTAGGCTTTAACATATATTTCACAATTACCATATGACTAACAGGTGACATGCTTTGGGGGAGTAATCTGTGCTTAACAGATGAGAAACTACTGTATACATAACATTACTCTTACAAGTGGCAAGTGGACTCTGAGTCATCATCTCAGTCACAAAAAAATTAACAGAAGGAAAACAAATGTAAAAAGCAAAGAAAGAAATGATAGTTTTGTTGTACAGATGAGCCTAAGAGATGTCAGTGATTTATCATAATGGCAAGGCAGTGAGTAAGGCAGAGAAAAATGAGAGCTTTAGCAGAAACTACTTAGCATAAAACTTCAAAGAGACTTTCCATAATGTCTGTGATCCTTGTCATAAAGTGAAAAGAAAATATCCATCCACTTAAATTTAAAACAAATGGGCATTTATATGGCACAAGTACCCTTTGTCCAAGCAGGAGGAGGGTCAGATCTTAGAAAAGAAAGAAGATAACAATTCCCTCCTTAGGACACAGAGAAAATTAGATTTCAGAGTTACATTCTCTAATGTTAGGAATGGAATATCTGAGCTTCATTTTACAAATTGTCTGCAATCTCAGTTTTGAAAATTAAATAAACCAAATCTATGCATATGCTTAGAATTTACATTTCTAGTTTTATTTATTTTCCCAACCATAATACACACTAAATCTTTGGGAATTGAGGGGGGATAGTTTTATTCTTCCTCAAAGTCCCGATGGGTTTACAGCCACAAAAACAATGGCCTGTGATATTTTATAAGGACTTGAATATGATTTCAAATGTGAAATGGTAATTTCATGCATTTTATAGAGCCTTATTTTTTTCCAATCTTATGCATATTAACTTATTTGAACTTCTGCAATGCTGTGAGGTCTGTTGGGCAACAGAGCTTTGTTACATTTAAAAGGTGCAGAGGTAGAATCATTAAATAACCGACCTGAGAACCCAAATGGGTTCAGAGCCAGAGTCGTTTCAATTCAGGTTTTCTGACTCTAATTCTAAATACTTTTCTAGAAATTGACCATTTGCTTTATACCATCTTAAGCTTTTGGTGTCATTAGGCCCAGCTGGTTACTTTGGGAGCCAGGTCCTAGGAGCCCCAAATTATCTTCCAAGAGTAAGGCAAAAGCTGCCATTCCTATCAAGGAGAACTCAGATGACTATTAAGACTTATTACTATAGTGGGGCACTTGTCTTGACAGGTCACCCTATATTCATCTTGAGAGTCTCAGTGTCATGTAATATTCGGGCCAACCTCTTAGGGTTTGTGTTCTCCCACAAGCTACTGTCAAATGATCATACGCTATGAAAATTACATCAATAGTAGATATTGAATATGGAAAGGCAAAAGGTGAAATAGACAATGAGTCACACAATGTCTGAAATTTACTTAAACACTTCAGCATAAACAAAGTGACATAGTGTATGTGTTGCCTAAATTAAGCCAACACCCAAGTGCCTATCAAGAAAGAACATTCGAGGAGCTGATCAGAATGCACAGTCAAAATGCAGGCAAGATGCAGCAAGCTATCAGAAGGGGCCATACTCTGAGTGGTGGCTAACACAGCCTTCTGAAATTTCTGCCTTTCATCAATAGCCAGTGTTTCGCTAATTCAGTTACCATATAGCTAAAATAGGTTTTTATTAATGAAACGGCTGAACTAACTTGTTAATGGGCTTTCGTTGGTAAAAGTAATTAAGGTATGTGGATTGCCTAAAATAATTTAGAACTTTGCTTCTCAGGGTCTGAGGACCAACAGCTTGCATGTCACGTGGGAGTTTGTCAAAAATGCAAAACCTCGGGCTCCCCTCCAGATTCATTATATCAGAATCTGCATTTTAACAAGATACTCGAATTATTCACATACACTTAATTTAGAGGCATTTCCCACCCTTATATAAGCAAGTTAAGAAATAAAACATAAAATAAAATTTTTTAAAAACCTCTGTCAAGGCCTGTAACTTATACACTTAGGAATGATCCTTAGGCTAACATCTAAGGGGTCTGTCCAATCATAAGTCTGAATTCTGTTGGCCAAAAGAATGATATAATGTAGCTCTGGAATTCTGCATTTGCCTTGAGGACACCTTTTATTCAACATTGTGACTACAACACATAGTAGGACATCCAGGACAGTCTTACTTTCTGACTATTGTCACAGTGAAACTGCTGATAAGGTCCCATTTCACACTCAGGCATGTCTAGGTTTGGAAGATAAATTATATGGACAATCTAATAACAATTCATGTGAATTTTCACTTTTGCACTTGCTTGTTAACAATAGACTCCCATATTGATAATCTTTTGGGAGGTAAAAGATAGGAATTTTCCCTTTTGGGAACTGCTAGCATCTTTGATGTCTCAAGGCTACCTGATTATTCTTCCATTCTGATGATGTGTTATCTGAAAGCTAAAAGAGAAAAATCATATAAGAGGACAGGCATATTGGTGGATTGAGAAATACAGGAGAAATCAAATATGCATTCAAATATACAGTTTGCATCCCCTCACTCTCCAAGACCTACTTTCTCTACAAAATGTTTTGTGATTTTAAAAATAATAGAAGATGGGCAATGTCCAAGTTTGAAATCAAAAATTTTGTGGATGTGGAAGTAATTTGAGACTAAATTTGAAAATATCTTAATTTTTAAAATGATCTTAATTTTTATCCAGCCACATTTAAGGTAACATTCAATACACCATGACAACCAGTCATATTTCAGCCAATATTAAATCTTAACCAATGTCTGAAATCCCTATCACAATTTCTTACCCAATTAATAGTTGATATTCAATCATATCATCTAAACCAAAATGAATTTGTAACAATGCAAAAAGTCATCACCAGTACTAAGTTACTGTTTTCTGAAAGTAAGTAAAAAGGTTTGGAACTCTCACTTAAATAGATGCTGGATTTGTGGTACAGTTTGGGCAATGATGAGTTTTCCTGGTACATCATTGTTACCATAATGGTTGGGGAGCTTAGGAACATAGTATTTGTGGTAACCAGTTTACAATTGAGAATCCAAAGATGCATTTTGAAGATCATAAAAAAGCTAAATATCCTCTTATTCAAGGAAAGGAATACTCAAAACCTGACCGATTATACAAGGATCCCAATTAACTAAGACGTTTCTTACTAGTGTGCAGGCCAATGCGTGACTACCCTACAATTGTAGAAGCAGATCACTGTGGACTTACTATCTGTCTCAGACAATTCCCTTTTAATCTCCATGAATTTCAACCATTCTTACATTAAACGTGGCAAATCAACTTTAACATCAAGAAATAACCCATAAATGTATTTATGAAACAGGTTTACCAATAACCAAATATTCAGTTGATTAAAACATCATATTGGTTGATCACAAAACATTATCAAAAAGCTTATATTTTCTGAGAATACTGATGAATCAGGGAAGAAAGCCAACAGCACACTCAGTTGCCACGTTGCAGCTGAAGGAAATGCAAGCAGCCATCAATCTCTCATTCTAACTCGGAATGGTTGTATATTAGTTTCCATGGGAAATTTATAAAGCACTGTTTTCAGAATTTGACAGGGTACAGATGTGTGTTTACAGTTGATGAAACACAGCCATGAACTGCCACAAAACAAATCCATCTGGGTGACTCAGCAGTCATACCAAAACCTAGAAAGCAAACCTAGAAAATATAATCGCTGAACCTAAGTGTCTTTGCCTTCCCAGCAATTAATACACAGGTTTAGAGTCTAAGAAATGAATGACAATTCAATCCTCACCATCTTTGTGTAACTTCCATGTCAAAAGTGTAGAAGATTAAGTTATTAGGAGTGCCTCCCAAATCAAACAAAATCTTTAGGCATTAATTATTTTACCTTTCAACTTAAAAAAATTAAATTAATGAACACCAAAACCCTACATTTGGCACCCACAGGAAACGAATGCTGTGGAAAGAGCACTAAATCTGTAGTTGAATAATCAGATGGTCCCACATCTATCCTTATTTCTTTTTAATGTGACAATGCTTATTTTTGCACATAAATGAGTTCACAATTGAGAAAACAATACTTTGATGAACAACAGGTCCAAATAATTAGTTCTAAAATTATGATCCCCATAACTATGTCTTCTCTCCCTAAGCTTAGCAATAATAACTGGTTACATTTTAAACTTGTTTTAATCCTAACAGGCAGAGGGAATAGAAAATTGAATATGACTGGGTTATTGAGCCATCATATTATTTAGCTTAATAAGCTTAATCAGAGCCCTAAGTAAGTAATTGATAACATAAACATACACAAATATAAACATCACACCAGTGGCAAAATAAAAGTAGCAAATATATACAATGCAATTTTAATCTCCCCACATTGTCATTGCCACAAGCAATTGTATTTCACATCTCAACCTTGTTTCTGCCTTCCCTTGCTTTTCTTTTTTTTCCAATCAGAGTTGTGTTTACAGAAGAACCATACAAAAAATGCAGGATTCCCATACATGGCCCCACCACCAACACCTTGCATTGGTGTGGAAAATTTGTTACAATTAATGATAGCATTTTAAAAATAATTTTTACTATTTTTTAACAGTAGTTACCTTTGTTACACTTGATGAAAGATTATTAAAATATTACTATTAACTATTGTCCACAGTTTACAGTAAGTGTATTTTTCCCATATACTACCCTAAATTAACACCTTGTATTAGTGTCAAGCATTCACTATAATTCATGAAAGAAATTCTTCTAATGTTACTATTAAATATAACTATTAATTATAGTCTGTTGTCTATACAGTCCTGTTTTATCTTTTAATTTTTATTCTAGTAACATATATGACCTAAATTTTCCCCTTTTAACAACATTCTCCTATGTAATTCAGTGCTGTTAATTACACTCACAATAATGTGCTACCATCACCACCATCCATTTCCAATCCTTTAGACTCAACCTAAACAAAAATTCTTAACTAGTTGCGAGAGCCCAGATTCTGGCTATCGTCACATTCTAGCTCAGCCACTTACTAGTCATGTGAACTAGCAAGTTACTCATACTCTGCCTCAGATTGCTCGTCTATAAAACGGGCATGATTTGTAATAAGTTTGTTTTGAATGTTAAACATCTTAATTCATGGAAAGGGATTTTAAACTCTATCTGGAACATACTAGTACTTAATAAATATTAGGGCTTATCATTGGTTCTTTGTTTCTGTAACACACTTTGATCTACAAAGAATTTCAGAAAAGTATATATCAAATTTGGTACAAAGTTTCCCCTTCCCATTACATTCTCATGTGAGTAGATTTAATGATTTCTAAAGTTTTTAGACTTCTAAGAATGCATGCATTCTTCTAAACTTCTAAAAATATGTGGATAACAAAGCAGTCGTCTTCCAACCTTATATCTTATTCAATATTGCATTGCCGGGGCAATCTTAAAGCATTCTCATATAAACTTGTATTTTTTAAACATTAATATATGTACCTTTAAGGAAATACCAAGGGAACAAATGCAGCCACAGAATAACTCATACACCTAAGTGCAAGTTTAATTATAATAAAAAATTGCGGGGGAGGGAATTTAAGGCCAAATAAGTAATTAAACAATTTAAACAAAGAGAACTACAAAGTAGAAAGTATAAGTCACCCACATTTTTAAGTAAGGCATGATAGGGACACCTCTGAACAATGAGAATCACTGGCCAAAAGTGTCTGAAAGAGGTGGCTGTTTTAAAATTTATATCTCTGTGATTTGTGCTAGCAAATTTAGACCATGAACTCTACCACTGACGTGGCTGTTGACTGCTTTTCAATCTGTTCTGCCACTAAAGGTTGAGACGTTCCAGCTATCCTTCCTGACAAACTGCTTCTGTTGTTGAAAGAGTCTTCTCCAAGGAGGCCTTTATGATAGCTGAGACATACCAATTTTATCACGACCAAAGAGGCAAGCTTGCGGGCTTGTGGGAAGCATTCTGAAAGCCGCTTACATCAGTTTTATCTTTGTGAAAGCATTACTACTAAAAGGATGTACTTTTGAAGTGCACATTGGTGGTTTTACCCAAGAAGGAAACATTGTTTTTGTCACCACTCAGAAAGTAAAATTATCTTTAAAATACTTAAAACAGAAAGTCTTCCATTGAATTTATCTTACTTGTATAGAAAAGGCTCATGGGCTTTCTGGCAATGTTAAAGTCTGAAATGACATAGATGAGCTTCTCTCCTACTATAGTTAAGAATTATATATCATATATAATTAAAACGAACAGACAGTGGCACTTAAATAAAGGGGAGTCCCCAGGTTCCAAAATCATGGGGCAAATAAAATCTAGAGTGGTAAGCCAGAAGTGATGGGCCATGGAGCTTTCAACTCATCTATAGGTCCAAGGGGCTAAGGACAGGGCTCGTTCTGCTTGGGGGGATATAGTAGATGAGAAACGTGGACCAAGAAGAGCCCAAAAGTATATTTTGTCCTTGTAAAGGGAAAACAACTATTGACTGAAGTCTAGGGAGAGAAAACAAAACAAAATACGATTTTATCGAAATTCTAGGAAGGGGTCAATCATGGATATAAAGTCTAAATTCATATTGCTTTGGTTTTGTTTTATTTTTATTGTTCTTGTAGAGTTGTCCTGTTTTGTTGTTGTTGTTGTTTTTTAACAAATCTCCTTTTTTTCTCAAATTGTTAAATCTACTTATTTCTAAAATACCAACTACACTTTAACATAATATATATTTTATTTCAAAATTTAGGCCTTATTATATTCCTCAACTGAATGAATTGGTAAGAACAAAATTAAACTAGAAGGAAGTGGTGGAATGCAATGGTGAACAAAGTAATTGTAAAAATGTTAGTAAACCTAAATAAGTAATCACTGTTAATGATAAAAATGATAACTAACTAATTTGGAGGCTTTAAATATAAGGAGGAACTAATACGCTTGAGAAAAATAAAAGAGAAAGTGGAATGGAGGAAAAGAGAGCTAAAGCATCTAAATGGGCTCCTTGTAGGTCCTCTTCACCAATGATTCCACACCTTAAATAATAATAACATCTTCAAAAGTCTTATTTACAAATAAGTTCACACTCACAGGAATGCAGAGTAGGACTTGAGCATGTCTTTTGAAGGGGGCATGATTCCATCCCCAACTCAACATGAGATGTATTTCTTTAAATGCTACATAAAGTAAAAGCCATAAGGAAATATTTTGAAAATTATGTTACATATATTGAGCACTTTCACATTACTCCTGTATCACTGTTCTAAGTACCTATGAAGGAGGTATTATTGTTATCCCTATTTTATCAATGAGGTCCAGAGAGGTTCATGAAATTACCCAAGGTCTTAGGACTTGTGCGTAGCCACGCTTGATCCAAAGTCCATGTTCTTCACAGTCACTTTATACTAACTAATGATTTTTCAACCTATAATCTACAAATGATTATTATTGAAAAAATTTAAGGAAATCCCACACATCGATAAGAAAAACACTCCCATAAATGTGCTTAGACGTGATAGTCATTGAAAGTATGCAAGTTATGCTCACAATAGTGTTCCCTTGTACACCCATTGGATTGACAAATATTTTAAAGTATAACAATATAAAACATTGATAAAAAAATATGGAGAAACAGACACTTTCATGAGCTGCTGGTAGAAATAAAATTGACACTACTCTTTTGAAGGTTAATTTGGTAATATCTAATAATGCTGCAGGCCCTGCTATACAGCCACAAGGAACTTATGACATTTCTTGCCCAAGGAAATATAAATATAGATATGAATTTTTCTTAGATCACTAATAATATAAAAAACTTGGAAGGTTAAAAGTCCATCAATACAAGAAAAGATTTAAAAATTGTTTTATTCATTCAATGGAATGCTGTAAAACAGTTCAAATGAGTGAATAATTTATCAACATGAATTCATCAAAACATGTAGTGTTGAGTGAAATGACTTCAGGGAAACAAGTACAGTATGTTTACATTCATTTTTATAATTTTTTAATACACCAGAAAAGTCTCTATTTTTATATACAACTTTTGTGGTAGAAATATAAAAATGTGTTTGGGAGGACGACAAGCAACTTCAGGATAGACATTCCCTCTGGGAAGGAAGGATGGGGATCAGCAGAAGTACAAAGGGGACTTTATTTCTGATGCTTAGTCCTTTAGAAATAAAATGTCTGAAGCTAATATGGTCCAAAATGTTAGCATCCAAGAAAAGTCAGAGTGATAAAATAACAATTTTATCATTCTCTGAAATGTTCTACCTGATTAAAATAATTCATAATTAATTTAACCTATTTTTTTAAGAAGCAGAATAAAAGAGAGCAAGTCCCAAAAAGAGGGCTGGGAAGATCCAAGTATGGAAAACTAAAGCGCCCTCGGAGGATGTATGAAATGATATTTAAATGTCACAGGAACATAAATTTAAACCTCCTAGGAGGTTAGAGGAGGAGAGGAATAGGGGAATGACATATCCTTTTGGTAATTCTCCGTAAATTTCATTTCTATTTTTCTTGAAATGGAGCTTTTGGGAACGAGCTGTGGCTCAATTGGTAGGGCTCTGGTTTACCACATGGGAGACCCCAGGTTTGGTTCCCGGGGCCTCCTGGAGAAGGCAAACCACCGTGAGCAGGCAAGCCGCCATGAGGAGGCAAGCCGCCACGAGTAGGCAAGCCACTGTGTGGTGAGCTGACTCAGCGGGATGCCACAGCAGGGGGAGACAAGCAGGCACAGAAAAACGCAAAAGCAAATGAACACAGCAAGCACAAGCAGCAAGGGGGGATATATAAATAAATAAAAATAAATCTTTAAAAAAAAAGAATGGAGCTTTTGATTACTAGTAAACAGCAGAGATTACAAGGCTTTACTTTCTGATAAGTAAAAGGTGTAAAGCTCAACTGTGTTGCCAGTTAAAAGGAGATTCCTATGCCTTAGAAGATGACAGCATTGACTGTCAAGCTGCCAGGTGTGAGGTGGTCAACTGAAAATAACAGTCAAGTCTTTATCCACTGACTGCAACAGTGCAGGAAAAAAGCAAAAGAGATATGTGTTGGTTCCCCTTGTTTTCATTTTACCTCACAAAAGAGCACTGGGCAAGGGCCAAATGACATGCAGTGTAGATGGGAAAAATCTTCTCATTACTGAGGAGCCTTGAAAAAACGCGTTTAAGGATGGGGGTAGCGGGAAAGGAGGGGGGGGAAATAGAGGTATCAGGGTGGAGACAAGTACCTTAGCCAAGACTTGCTGAAAAGGAAGTCTCAGCAGGGGCATCTGAGAAGTACACCAACCAAAGCCCCAGGATAAGGAGACCTTTGAATGAAGGCACCTGTGTTAGGTGCAGATATACATATGAGCATGGCTAGTGGGAGGGGTTGGGGTGAAGGAGCAAGCCCTTGACCTCAACTGTCTCCAGAAAAGTTGAATATGCACTGGCTGTGCACCATGTCTGGTAGGGGAAGAGAAGCTTACCCCCAAGAGGCCTAACATGTAAAGCCCTGTAATTGCCTATGGGTCTAAAAGATCACACATAGGATTTTGGCCATGAGCTGGACCCTCATCGACACCATCTGTATTAGTCAGCCAAAGGGGTGCTCATGCAAAGTACCAGAAATCTCTTGGCTTTTATAAAGGGTATTTATTTGGGGTAAAAGCTTACAGTTACAAGGCTCTAAAGAGTCCAACTCAAGGTTACTTTCTTATCAAACTTTGTTGCCACGTGTTAATGCAAGATAATGGGTGACCTCTGCGAGGGTTCAGCCTTCCCTCCTAAGGCTCCATGGGCCCAGCTTCTTCCAGTCTCAGGTGTAGGCTGGCATTGGGCTCATCTCTCTTCCTGGGGCTCGTTTCTTTCCAGGCTCAGCTGCTCCCGTCTCTTCACAAGGTCAGCTGTAAACTCAAGCAAATGACTCATCTCTCTTCCCAGGGCCTTTGCCATATCTATGAAGCTGTCTAACTTCCTCTGTGTTCTTCTCTGTGTATTTCCTTCTGTGTTCTTTATTTAGTGTCCACTTATATAGCACACAAAGGGGGCAGGGACTCAATCCTGCACGCCCTAATGACTGGTTGAATCAAAGCCCTAATCTTGATTTAATCTAGTAAACATAGAGTCTTTGAAGTCATATCAACCAAAGGGATCATGCCCAGAGGAACAGACCAGTTTACAAACATAATCAATATATCTTTTTGTAATTCATAAATAAAATCAAACTGCCACACCATCTTATAAAATAAATTTAAGCCTAAAATTAAGCCTAAAAGGCACACAGTCCTCCATTCTTATCAAAGAGAAAACCCTCAGGAATAATGTGGTATTAATTCCAGTGCTTGAAGCAGGGGAGAATAAAGCAACTAATGTAATAACCCATAAATATAGATATGTTATCTTTGAAATATTTAATCCCTTAAATATCAATGTTACCGAACTATCATTATAGTAATTTTTTTTCATTTTTAAGTTGGATGTTTTGATTTATATATATATATATATATATATATATATATATTTTAGGATACATTGATTACATAAATGTTACACAGAAATTTTAGGAGTACCCATATGCCACCCTCCCAAACCTCCTGCAACCTCCCACATACACATCCTTCATCAGTGTGGCAAAATGCCTGTAATAGATATACACATTTTGGGACTTTGCCATCAAGCATAGATCATGGTTCAGGCTGTAGACACCCTCTCTCCCACACAGTTCTGCATGATACATCATGGTATAAAATGGCCTACATCTTCCATTGCAACATCACCCAGCACAATTCACAAGTCCCAAAAAAGCCCCTGTATTACAATTGCCCTTCCCTCTCCCTGCGCCCAAAGCATCCAGTGGCCCCTGGCTCCACATAATTTTGTAATTTCTTCCATTGCATGAATCACAAGTCTAACACAGGACAC
>PVKH010003061.1:0-25672 GCA_004027955.1 Chaetophractus vellerosus | reverse complement strand
TTTCTATCCCCAACAATGAATTATCTAGCTCAATAAGTCAATCATGGGGATGGTGGTGAACTGTGAAACAGCAATATTGGTTTAGTGATGACAATAATTTCCAATTTTTACAGAGAGGGAGGGAGTGTGGATTTTAGTAGTTGATTTATATTGTTATAAACCAATTTTATAATAGTTTTTGTGAATATTGAAAATCAATTTTATAATATTGAAAAACAATCCAAATTGAAATACAGACACACAACAAATTAAAAAATGCCACTTGGTAAGCCAAAAATAATATGGCAATCACCTGAACTGATCCATGGATTACAGGTTAGCCATTTCAGATTTAGTCCTACGTTTATTATAAATGAGCTGACAATAATAACACAAAGTCTGAACACCTATGAGGATAGACAGCAATTTAAGAGTGGGCACCATGCTAAGCAATAACTAGAAAATGCCCACCACTGAAAGTTAATATAAATAACAGCTGAACTTAAACAAAATCATATTCTTGATGAGATTATATATGACACCAGGGAGATAAGCAGCGGCCATAGTCTCAATATCTTTAATCTAGAACACTCTTTTAAATAGATAATGCAGAGAATACTCCAATAGAAAGTGGACAAAACACACACATGCAAAATAGTTGCAAAACCGCTTAATTGCAATGACAATCAAGGACCAGCAAATTAAAAGAAGACGTTCTTCAACAATAAGATTAAAAAATGATCAGTGCTGGAGAGACAGAGAGAGAGGGAGAAAGAGAAGGAGGAAGGGAGAGGAAATTGGCATGCTAGTGAACTTTTGGCAACTATAAACATTCTTTGCAATCTAGAATTTGTTTCAAATTTAAAATGTACATGTTCTTAGCTTAGTGCCTTAATATGATATATTGCTATGAGTTAGTTACCTCCTAAAAGCATCCTTGTTGCTCAAATGTGGCCCCTCTCTAAGCCAAACTCAGCATATAAACTCATTACTTTCCCCCCAGGGGGGACATGGTCCCGGGTATGAGCCTCCCTGAAACTGAAGGATTATTACCAAGCACCAACTAGTGATACATTTGGAAATGACCAAAAGGGGGAATATTAAAAACAAATGAGTTTTTATGGCTAAGAGATTTTAAAGTGAGTTAGGAGGTCATTCCAGGAGTTACACTTATGTACATCTCAGCAGGATCTCATTGAATGCCACAGTAAACTGTGCCTCAAGCAGAGTTGCTCCTGAGGGCTCTAGAGATGTCTAAACACTGTAAGTAGGGCAGGCAGTCTCAGGAATTCAGCACCCTGTCAGTGGACCTTACCTTGGGATATACATTCCCCAATGTAACAGAGTTTATAATTTCCCCACAAATGGCTCTTCTACCCTTTTTATTTGAACCTATAATTAGCACTATACTCATTAAATATATGTCCCAGAGACTTTAGTCTTCTGGCTGTTCACATGCTGGTTGAGCCCTGAATCTCAGCAGAATTGCAGCCAACACCCACTCTCCAGTTCCTGAGACTCACCGAGGACAACTAACAATGGACAGTGATGACAACGGACAACGCCCATCCCACAAAACAGAGTATCTACAACCGCAAGCAAGACAGTTCCATATATCTGCCCCATGGGATCTAAGTCCCCTTTCAATAACAAACAGAGTGGTCATCACCATCCTAAAATCCTCAAGATTGAGGAATGAACAAACATAAGCTAGGAATGCAGCTATGGACTAAATTATACTTATGATTATTCTAACAATGGAAGAACTTGTAACATTGATATAAAGGCAGTGGCCACCAGAGGTTCTGAGGGGAAGGAGAGGGAAGAATAGGTGCAACACAGGGCATTTTGGTGACATTTGAATTGTTCTGAATGACATTGCAATAATTGATATAATGTACATTTTATCAAAACCTATAAAAATGTGCAGTGCAAAGTGTAAACTATAATGTAAAATACTGACCATAGTTACTAGCAATGTTTCAATATGTATTCATCAATTGTAACAAAAGTAACACACTAATCAAAGATGTTGTTAATGGGGAAAAGTGTGGGGAGGGAGGGATGGGGTCAAAGGGAATCCCCCTATATCTTTTATGTATACTTTATGTATTATAAAGTCCTTTATAATAAAATTTTTAAAAATGTACTTGTTCTTCCATGCACAAATCCACATCTAGAAAATTATCTTAAGAAACGAATTAAAGAGGTAGATTCAGGTATATATAAAATTCTGTTCATTGTAATATGGTTTACAATAGTAAGTAACAAGAAATAACCCAAATGGCCATTCATAAAATGGATTGGTTAAACAAACTAGCAAATTATATTAGCAAGCACACAGTGAAGCTGCCAAAGAGAATGAGGTCTATGTGTATGGAGGGAAGATAGATTATGATCTCTTTTAAATGAAAAAAAGCTCCAGATAATATATGCATAAAATAGATTGCATGACACAAGAGAAAGTGAATGAGAAAAGGCTCCAATTAAAAGAGCCATCCTCACTAGTTCATGTTCCCTTTGGTTGAGGTTCTCACTGGTTGTTTCTCAGTGGTGGGATTATAATTACTTACTCTGCTTTAAAAAAATTGTCTATAATTTCTTCTGTATTTTTCCTATATGCATTGCAATATACCATGCTCTTGTCATAAGAAAAAAGTCATGAAAGTTACTTTTTTTTTCTTTTTAGGAGGTACTGGGGATTGAACTCAGGACCTTGTACATGGGAAGCAGGTACTCAACCTACTGAGCTACTTCAGCTCCTCTGAAAGTTACTTTAAAAATAAAATGTAATAAATTATTAGTTGAAATCTGAAACATAATATATATTCAAAGACAGAGAACCCACATATTATACCCTAGGGGGAAACTTAGTGCAGTATTTCTTCATGTTAAGCTGTATTTTATTACTTATAAAGCCATTAACACAGACTTCACTTGGTCTCTCTTTTTTTTTTTACATTACACCACCCCCCACTTGTTCTTGCTGTGCTCATTTTTGCGTTCCTCTATGTCTGCTTTGTCTCCCCTCGTTGCAGCAATGCTCCGAGTCAGCTCACTGGTGAGCAGTGGCCTTGAGCAGCGGCCTTGCCCACTCGCGGGCGGCTTGCCACGCTGGCGGGTGACTCTGCTCTGCTTGCGGGCGGCTCCGTTCTGCTCCTGGGTGACTTGACCTGCCTGCAGAGGCCCTGCTCTGCCCGTAGCGGCTTTGCCCTGCCCACGCTGGCTCTGCCCCTCTCAAGGCAGTCTGCCCCGCTCAGAGAGGCCCCTGGGAACTGAACCAGGGGCCTCCCATGTGGTGTACTGGCACCCTATCCACTGGGCTACAGCCGGCCCCCACTTGGTCTCTTAAGAATAAAAAATTCAAGTAGATTTTTGTCTCTGTAAGTCTGAGAAAAAGCATAGTTAATAAGAGAAAAATAGCCATTTAGATAGCATAGGAGACATTTTCTGTTCTTGATGATAAATTGAGTGGTCCAAACAAATACAAAACAAAATAAAATAAAACAAAACAAACAAAACCTGTGATCTTATTATAACCCCCCCCGCCAATTCTCGCATCACCAATTAATACAAATTTGGAAGTGAATGACTTACAATTTTAATTTAAAAAATAATTTTTAGTCTACTGTGATCAAAAGCTTCTTTTTTAAAAAATCAATTTTATTGATACATATTAAGAAAGCATAAATCCATCCAAAGTGTGCAATCAGTGGTATTCAGTATAATCACATAGTTGTGCATTCATCACTTCATCTATTTTAGAGCATTTTCATTATTCCAATAATAATAATAATAATAATAATAATAATAATAAACAAATAAAAACTCATCATCTCTCAATCTCTTTATGCTTCCCCTGCCATACATAGCTGCTATTCTGTTTCTGTCTCTCAAATTTATTTACATTTATATTTTGTAAAAACAGTCTTATATATGCAATATCACCCATTGTCATATAGTATGTGAGTTTTCACTATGTTATACAGTCCCATGTTACATTTTTTAGCTTTCCTTCTAGTAATATACATGACCTTAGACTTACCCTTTTAACCACTGTCATACCCATATAATTGCTCTGCTAGTTACAAACACTATGATGTACTTTCACCATTTCTATTCATTCCCAAAGATTTACAAACAACATTTTGACCAATTCTGCACAGGCTAACCCTCAGCTTTCCATTCCCTACCCTCCTTCTATTTTCTGGTGACCTATATTCTAATTATTAACTCTATGGGTTTACACAATATATTTAGTTCATGTAATGGTTTGACAGTTTTATGTAATTATGAATTCCAAAAATATAAATTGAATCATGCTTGTAAACTGATCTGTTCATCTGGGCATGATTAGGTTATGATTAGGGAGTTAACTGGGCCAGTCAGTAGGGCATTGAGCCCCGTCCCTCAGTGGGTGTGGTCTCAAGTATAAAAGGCAAGACAAAAGACCGAAGGAGCAGATTTTGAGAAGCAGATTTTTGAGAAGCAGTTCTGATGTTGGAGAGGAGCGCTCCAGGAGAAGACAAGTGAGCTGTTCGCCTGATAGTTTACAGCTGGCCTTGTGGAGAGACACAAAGCGTAGAGAGCCTCATGGTCTACAGCTGAACTTGTGGAGGAAACAGAAGCTAAGCCTGGAGAGAAACACAGCCCAGGCAGGAGAGGAACCCAAAGGCCTGAGCCCTTGCAGATATTGGCAGCTGTCTTGCTCCAACACGTGGACTTTGGTGAGAGAAGAAACTTATGCTTTGTGGCCTGGAAACTGTAAGCTTCTACCCCAAATAAATCCCCTTTATAAAGACCAACCAATTATTGGTATATTTTGCGAAGGCACCTCTTTGGCTGACTAATATAGTTCATAATAGCACAATCATAAAGTATTTGTCGTTTTATGTCTGGCTTGCTTCACTCCACATAATGTCCTCCAGGTTCATCCATGTTGTCATATGCTTCATGACTTCATTTCTTTTTACCATTGCATAATATTCCATTGTGAGTATGCACCACAATTTCTTTATCCACTCACCAGTTGATGGATTGTTTCCAACTTTTATAAATCATGAATAATGCCCCTATGAACATCGGTATACAGATGTCTTTTCACATTGCTGCTCTCAGTTCTTCTGGGTATAGTAGTAGTATTGCTGGGTGATATGGCAAGTCTATATTCAACTTCCTTAGGAGCTTCCAAACAGTCCTCTACAGGGGCTGTACCATTCTACATTCCCACCAACAGTGAAAATCTCCACATCTTCTCCAACACTTAGAGTCTTCTGACTTTTTAATAGGTGTGAAATGATATCTCATTGTAGTTTTGATTTGCATTTCCCTAATCATTAACGATGTTGCACATTTTTACATGTGTTTTTTCATAACTTCTATTTTTTTCTTTGGACAATTGCCCTTTCAAGTCTTTTGCCCATGTTTTAATTGGGTAATTGTCTTTTTATTGTTGAGTTGTATGATCTCTTTATATACCATGGATATGAAACCCTTATTGGATATGTGATTTCCAAATATTTTCTCCAATTGAGTCGGCTGCATTTTTACCCTTTTGACAAAGTCTTTTGAGGTGCAAAAGTGTTTAATTTTGAGGAGGTCCCATTTATCTATCTTGTTGTTGTTGTTGTTGTGGCTCTTGCTTTGGGCATAAGGCTTAAGAAACTACCACCTACCACAAGATCTTGAAGATGCTTTTCTACATTTTCTTATAGAGTTTTATGGTTGTTGCTTTTATATTTATGTTTTTGATCCATATTGAGTTAATTTTTATATAAGGTGTGAGAAAGGGGTCCTATTTCTTTCTTTTGAATATGGATATTCCATTCTCCTAGCATCATTTTTTTAATATGCTGTTCTTGCCTAGCTGGGAGGGCTTGACAGTCTTGTCAAAAATCACTTGACTATAGATGTGAGGGTCTATTTCTGAGTTCTCAGTTTGGTTCCATTGGTCAATGTGTCTGTCTTTACGCCAGCACCATACTGTTTTTACCACTGTAGCTAAGTAATATGCTTGAAAGTCAGGAAGTGAGAGTTCTCCAACTTCATTCTTCTTTTTGGCTATTTAGGGTCCCTTACTCTTCCAAATAAATTTGATAATTTGTTTTTCCATTTCTTAAAAAAATGCTCTTGGGATTTTTATTGGGATTACATTGAATATATAAATCAGTTTGGGTAGAACTGGCATCTTAATGACATTTAGCATTCCAATCCATGAACACAGAATGTCCTTCCACTTATTTAAGTCTTCTTTGGTTTCTTTTAGCAATGTGTTGTAGAAAAAGCTTCATTTTTTTAAAAGATTTATTTTTATTTATTTATATATCCCCCCTTGCTGCTTGTTTTTGCTGTGTTCATTGCTTTTGCTTTCTTCCATGTCTGCTTGTCTCCCCCTGCTGCAGCATCCCACTGAGTCAGCTCACCACACGGCGGCTTGCCTGCTCATGGCAGCTTGCCACCTTGCGGCGGCTTGCCTTCTTGAGGAGGCCCCGGGAACCAAACCCGGGGCCTCCCACGTGGTAAAACAGGGCTCTACCAATTGAGCCACAGCTGGTTCCCAAGCTTCATTTTAATATATGTTAACATTATATGTATGTTTTAATTTTATTGAATCATGTCATTCATACATGAACATACATAAACAATACATGTATAGTAAAAATAGTGAACTTACAAAGCAAACATGCATGACATCATACATCAACCTACCACCAACACCTTGCAGTGTTGTGAAACATTTGTTACAAATTATGAAAGAATATTATCGAAATCTTACTACAAACTACGTTCCATATCTTACATTTGGTGTATTTCCCCCCCAACCCCACATTATTATTATTTTTAAAATATATTAATATTACAGAAGTTGTGAACTTAAGAAACAATCATGCATATGTTTTGAATTTCCATACAGCACCCCTTCACCAATACACCACACTGCGGTGGAACATTTGTTACAGATGATGAGATAATATCATCAGACTACTACCACCAACCATGGTCCACAGCATACATTTTGTACACTTTTCCATACTCCTCCATTATCAGCACCATACGTTTTTGGCATTTATGGAAGACTATTACAGTATTAACCACAGTCCATAGGTCACACGAACTGTACTTTTCCCATGCTTCTCCACATTCCCACCACCCTGCAATAGTGATATACATCTGCTCTAGCTCACAGAAGGACGCTCTTGCATCTGTACTATCAACCACAATTCTCATCCACCTCTGGGTTCACTGTGTTTTTCAGTCCCTAGATTACTCTCTAGCTTTCTTTCCATTGACATTTACACTCCTAGACTACCCTATTCAGCCATATTCCCATTTATAAACCTGCTGCTACTCAATATAATGTGTTACCATCAATTTTATCCATTTCCACACTTTTCCCTTAAAGTTAATTAAAACTTCTACATACATTAAGCATCAGTAGTCCTTCTCAGCCCTTCTCTTATCTCCTAATAACCTATACTCTAGGTTTTAACTCCATGCTTTTATTCTTTGTATTTAGTTCATATTAATGAGATCACACAATATTTGTCCTTTTGTGTCGGCCTTACCTCACTTAGCATAATGTTATCATATGTGTCCCAATTTCATTTCTTCTTACTGCAGCATAGTATTCCATCATATTTATATACCACATTTTTCTTATCCATTCATTGGTTGATGGACACTTGGGTTGTTTCTGTCTTTTGGCAATTGTGAATAATGCTGCTTTGAACATCAGTGTGCAGATGTCTGTTCATGCCACACTTTTCAGTTCTTCCGGATATATTCTTGGTAGAGGAATTGCTGGATCGGATGGCAGTTCTATAATTACCTTCCTGAGGCATATTATTCAAGCTCTCTGTTACTTTATTGATCCTCTGCTCAGATGTTCTATCCAATGCTGAGAGTGGCATATTGAAGTCTCCAAATATTACTGTAGAGATATCTATTTCTACCTTCATTTTTGCCAGTGTTTGCTTCATGTATCTTGGGGCATCCTGGTTAGGTGCATAGACATTTATGATTGTTCTTTCTTCCTGGTGAATTGCCCCATTTATTAATAGATAATGTCTTTCCTTATCTCTAATAACAGTTTTGCTTTTAATGTCTATTTCATCTGATCTAAGTATAGCTGCTCTGGCTTTTGTTGTTGTTGTTAATGCATGCATGGAATATCTTTTTCCAGCCTTTCACTTTTGTTCTATTGGTATCCTTGGGTCAAAGGTGAGTCTTTTGTCGACAGCTTATAGAAGGCACATATTTTCTTATCCATTCTGCCAGTCTGTATCTTTTGATTGGGGAGTTTAATGCATTAACGCATTTTACATTCAATGTTATTACTCTAAAGGTAGTTCTTATTTCACCCATTCTGACCTTGGGTTTTATCTGTAAAATTTAATTTTTACCACTCTTTTGGCACTTTTAGTAACTTTTACTGATACAATCTTCATTTCTAGACTCTCTTCCAAGTCTCTCCCTCCTGTCTTTTCTTTTCCAGCTGTAGCACTCCCTTTAGCATTTCCTGCAAAGACAGTTGATTACAAACTCTCTCAGTTTCTGTTTATCTGTGAATATTCTAAACTCACCCTCATTTTTGAAATACAATCTTGCCAGATATATGATATATCATAAATATATCATACCACTGCCTTCTTGCCTCCATGGTTTCTGATGAGAACTTGACACTAAATCTTATTGGGTGTCCCTTATATATTATGCATGGCTTTTCTCTTGCTGCTCTCAGAACTCTCTTTGTCTTTGTCATTTGACATTCTGATTAGTATGTGTCTGGGAGTTGGTCTACTCAGATTTATTTGGATGGGAGGACGTTGTGATTCTTAGATATAGATATATCCTTCAATAGGGTTAGGAAATTTTCTACTATTATTTCTTCAAATATTCCTTCTGCCCCCTTTCCCTTCTCTTCTCCTTCTGGGACAACCATGACATGTACATTTGCATGTCTCTTGCTGTCATTTAGTTCCCTGAGACCCTGTTCAATATTTTCCATTCTTTTCTTCATCTGTTCTTTTGTATGTTCATTTTTGGAGGCCATGTCTTCAAGCTCACCGATCTTTTTTTATGCCTCCTCAAATCTGCTGTTATATGACTCTAGTGTATTTTTAATTTCATTTATTGCACCTTTCATTCCCATAAGCTCTACTATTTTTCTATGTATGCCTTCAAATTCTTTGTGCTCATCCAGTGTCGTCTTAATACCTGTAATTTCTTTAGCTATCTCATTGAATTTATTAAGGAGAATTGTTTCAACATTTATGATTAGTTGTCTCAAATTCTTTTTGTTATCTGGAGGCTTATCTTGTTCCTTTAATTGGGCCATTTCTTCCTGTTTCTTGGTATGAATTATAATTTTTTGTTGGTGCCTTGGTATCTGGCTTACTAAATGTATTTATTCTGGGTGCAGTTTCTCTCTTTAGTTTGGGTTTTCTTGCCATTTCTCCCTTGCTGGTTGTATAGTAGGAGCTGAGGATGTGGTTGGTGCTATAAGCTGTGGAGGCTGAAGCTGCCCACATTGTCCCAGGGATCGAGGAAGCTTCTCCCACAGCTGTGTGTAATAATCCAAGTCCTGCAGGTCAAGACTGTTTGTAGTTGCCCAGAGAGACTGATGAAGCTTCACACCCCTTCTTCCCCTCCCTTGGGTGGGGATGAAGCTGCAGGTGTGGACAGCAATTTATGCTGTCTGTGCCCAAAATGACTGCGATTGCCCAGGTAGACTGACATAGCACTGACCCCCCCCCACTCTCTGCCAGGGGGGTGGGGAGGGAAGTATACTCTCTGGACTGCCCAAAAATCTAATATGTGTGGGCCAAAATGTGCCTGCAGTTGCCTTGAGAGGCTGAAGGAGTACTGTCCCTTCTGCCCTTTAGTAGGTGAACTGACGCCCCACTGTTCAGTCTGTGTAGGCTGAAAGTGCCTGCCATTGTCTGGAGAGGCTGAGGAAACACCACCCCCCTCTTATCCTACCGGGTGGTGGGTGTCGAACCACAGGTGCCCAACAGTTCAGTCCCTATAGGCTGTGAGTACCTGCTGTTGTCCAGAGAGGCTGATGAAACACAGCTCCTCTCCTATGGATGGAGCTATAGGTGTCCAACCAGTCAGTCCATGTGGGCTGAAAGCACCTGCAGTTACCCAGAGAAGCTGAGGAAACACAGCTCCCCTTTTATCCTATTGGGGGCTGGGATGGAGCTACAGGTGCCCGAGTATCCAGTCTGTGTGGGCTGAGAGCACCTGCAGTTGCCCAGAGAGGCTGATGAAGCACAGCTCCTCTCCTATCCTATTGGGGTGCAGGGATGAAGCCCCAGGTATCCAACTATTCAGTCTTTGCTGGCCAAATGCACTTGCAGTTACCAAGAGTGGCTGGTGAAGGCCCTCCCAGCTTCCTCCCTGCCAGAGGTGGTGCTGGAGCCTAGGGTAGAGCTGCAATACTATCTGGGTGGAAAGAAGCCATCCCTACTGTCATTGTGATTTTCAGTCAGCCCCGCTTCCCCTCATGCCAGGGGCAGAGTCAAAATGGCAGCTATAAGTTTCTTTTGGACTTGGACAGGCTCAAACTTTAGCTATTCTTAGGGTTATACTTTAGCCAGTCAAATTTACTAATCAGTAGCTGAAGTCAGTGGCCAAATGTCTCTTCCTCCCCTGTTTTTGGGAAATGGAGCTTCCAATTACAGACACGGAATATCTCCCAGGCAGCTTGTGCAGCCAGTGGGGTATGGGCACTGGCCTCAGCGGTGTGGAGTGCTCTACTCCCAAATCTTCTCTGCAGATGGGCAGTCTCCAACTTCCATTCTTTGAAGGATGTTGCAGGATGCTCTTCTGGTCTCCTGGAGTGCCCAACAGGTGCTTCAGACTCTGGGTGATAACTAAATGCCCTAATTGATTCTGGGAGCTCCTTACTCTGCTGCCTTCTTGCCCCTCTCTGAACATTATATTTTTTTAAAAAAGGAATTACTTTTAGGTAGAAACCAACTGACAATAACATATATATTCTTTTACTTTTAAAAGAAAATTGGCAAAGAAATTGAATATAAAAGATGTTTGCTTACACAGGTGATTCTAATGTCAATGCAACCTTGAAAGAAATGTACCATTTGATCTTAGCCTTCATCCCCATTTCTCTTGATAATTGCAATGTTTTTGTAAATTCTTAAATGTTAAGAATGCACTCAAGAAATGAATATTTAATTTTGGGGGAGGGTTTGACAAGACTTGAGGATATACTCCCTTAATAACCAATACCATGAACACAAACACTGCTGTCAAAATAAATAATATTGTTTAATAGTCAAATAGTAACTCATCAATTATGAATGAGGAATGTAGTATAATATGACTGAATCTTAGCATTCAGAAGCATAAGAAGTTTCAAAACTTATAAGGCATATCCCTTTCATACTAAGTGGTACTTTGCAACGTTGTCACTGCTAACAATATCTTCCTTATTTTCTTTGAAAGCCTAATATATAGAGAAACTCTGCAAGGATAGGTTGCCCTAGAGAGAATGAAATGCCTTTTCTCCACCTTGGCACTTCCTGGGAAGGAATCATACTGTCCTGTAACAGGAGATACATCAGGATGTAGTGAGATAGGTAAACCTGGTTCCCCATGGTCTTGGTTCTCACCAGAGCTCTGCCTTCACCAGTTCTTTGATCCCCTGGCAAGCATTTAACACCTTTAAGCTTCTGTTTTTTCATCTGCAAAATGAAATATTTGAACAACACTGTAGCTAAGCTCTCTTCAAGCCCTAACACTCCATGATTCTAGGACCGGATCCAGGACTACACCTCAATCCTGGATTCCTCAGGATGTCCTCTCAGCCTCGTTTGTCTTCGAGGGGATTTGCCCATATGTTCAGCTTGCTCCGTGGGAGATAATTCAAATGTCTAGGCTTCTAATGACTTGCTCACCAACGGGGAGGCCAAATGAGCCCGCAATATGAAACATTAATGGAAAAGTGTAGCAAAAAGAACAGAAAAAAGGGAAAAGAGAGGTCCTTTGCGAAATTACAGGATAGACCAGTGGTTCCCACATTACAAGCACCTAGGGAGTTTTGAAAAAATATCGTGGCTCTCATCAAAGCTGCAGCTGCCTCTACATAGCTACTGTGGTCAAAAAGGAGCCCACAATGACAGTTTTCCTTGACGGTTGCTGTTCTTTTTGTGTAAATGATCTGCAACATTTTGGGAAAAGCCAGTTTCCATTGCATCTGCCATTTCACAGGAGTGGGCTGAACATTTATTGGCATGTTTCCAGAAGCTAGCAGAATGGGGCTTTTCAGAAGTACCTCGCTGGAGCCAAGAAATAGTATTATAGAGGAGTAGTAGAATGTCTACTGGGAAAACCCATTGGCATACCTGGCACAAATCTCTGTAGTGCTTTGGGTCATAAGCCAGAAAAGTTGAGTGACTCAAGACCAAAGATGAAGGACACAGATGTTGTAAAGTCGAAGGTAAGTGACACCCTGATACTTGGATGCTTAAAAGTATTGTCAATGGGACCAGTTAAATTCTTGTGGTTCTGAGGACCAAATGAAGGGAACACTTTGTTCAGGACAAATAAAGAAAAAAAAAACAAAAACCCATGAATGGGTTTCATCCCAATAGATTAAATCAGAATCTCTAAGGGTAGGGCTGACATTGATATTTATTTATTTATTTATTTATTTTTTATTTTGACATTGATATTTAAATGACAACACAACCATTAAGACTCCCAAGTGTTTCTACTGTGCAGGTAGTGTTGAAAACCACAGTAGAAGGTGATGATGAGATATCACCTGAGAAAGATGAGGGAAGAACTCAATTCAGAAATCTCCTCATGCCAATGGAGATTATTTTAAAGAATCTACAAACCTTCAAATGTTAACTGTTCTTGGTTTACAAAGAAACCACAAACCACTTCTTCAACCACTAAGAATTCCAGTGATTCCAGAGTTGAGAACCACTGGAATAGATCTAAGGCACTGTGTGGTATTTTAAAATAGTTGCCTCTTATGAGATTCTAGACTCAGGTCACTGGGGGAAAAAAGACAGATATTTGTTTATTTATTCTGTCATCATAAATGAGATAAGGTTGTAATTTAGACTCAGAATTAAAGACTTCTTTATTCTGAAAAAGAAGGAATAAATAAAATGTTTTTGCACTTTATTAAAGCCACAGATCACTATTAACAATTCCAATTTTTAAAGGCTTGCACACACACACTTGCACACTTCAGTGCCTGTTTGCAGTTGTGTATATATATTCTTCATTCCAACTTAGAGAGTTGGAAATATATTTTCTTGATGGTGATAGAATTAGAGGCATTAGTCTCATTAAGAATGAACAAGATAGATGAAAGTCTACATCCTTGTTTCTGAAATGGACCTGAAGATTGCAATGATTCCTCCTGGACTCTTATCACTTAGAAAATTATCCAGTTGTTTCTCTACCCTGGCCAGGACCAACTAAATTGTGGCAAAGCTGTTATTACAACTATTACATTGCTACTTTGCCTTATTTTCAGATCCACTAGAAGGTCTAGGAGGTATTGACTAAGCTTTTCTAGACATGATATGAATTAGGAGGGTATGTGAGGAGGACATGCTTTCACAGAGAACTAGTCTCTAATTGTTTAAAATATCTGGGGGCTTGATTGAGCCTCAAACTTATTACATTTCATTGATCGAGTGCTTGGTCACTCAGTATTCACATTTTTCCCATTAGAAGTTGGTATGGCCAGATTTGAATAATGATGATATTAACAATAATAATAGCAACAATTTAATTCATAGTTTTGAATTTAGGACCAAATTTTGAGGCAGTAGTCGCCTAGGATTTCTCACCATTAGAAGGGGATTCAGAAATGTGGAATGGGTAAACCCGTGTGTTGGAAAGGAATGGACTTGGAGGTTTTACTATATGCTCAAGTTATCAGTAGCGAGATCTATACAGGAACATTCATGGCAGCATTATTCATGATACTAAAATATGGAAACAACTCAAATGTCCATCAACAGGCAAATGGATAAGCAAATTATGGTATAGCCATACAATGGAATACTACTCAATAATAGGAAGGAATTAACATAGAATAGATAAATCTCAAAATAAACATGCTGAGTAAAAGAAGCCAGGGTGAAAAAGAAGAGCACATACTGTATGATTCCATTTTTATGACACTCTAGAAAATACAAACTTATCTATGGTGATAGAAAGCAGATCAGTGTTTGTCTGGGGACAAGGAAATTTTGGGGGTGATGGATATGTTAATTATCTTGCTTGTGGTGAAGGTTTCATGGGTGTAAACGTATTTCAAAATTTATCAAATTGTGCACTTTAATATGAGCAGTCTGTTGTTTTTCAATTATACCTCAATAGAGCTTTTCTGCAATAGTTCACTTTCACACCTGACTCCAACATAAATTTTTAAATTTTCCCTCATGCCCCCATTCGTCAGGACACCACCGACAATGTTGGTCCTGTCAGCTATGTGATGGAGTACAAGGAAGGGGGGGGGGCATTCTCAGCAGCACTGAGGACCTAGTACAGCTATTTCCCTACGGGAAGGGGTCTCCAAGGCTATCCTTCTACGGGCTCAGACAGGTGACAGCAAGCAGCATCATAGTAGTAGCACAGATCCTGTGGCATTAAAGTGAAGTGGGAAATGACAAAATCACCCTAAAGCTCAACTTCCACCCTGGTTAGAGGATGGGAAATTTGGAGAGCTGGTGATAGGAGACAGATCAGCCTGCCAAGTGCAGTTAGGAATGAGGTCTCATTTTGAAAAATAATGCACCCAGGCTCTGCATTAAATAGTAAGAGCACTCCTCTCCCCCCAGAAAAGCAACAAACTTATTTCTAGTAGCCAACAATGTAATTCAGAAGAAGCTGTCATTCGTGTATTATGTAACAAGATTGCCTGTCCTTTGTCTCTATTTACAGTTTTCATTATTTCATACTAAAAGGAACTATAGATACAAACACATCTCAGGGAGGAGTCCAGAAACTGTGAGTGAAGCAGGTTGAGTAAAAGACAATAGGGAATAGTGGGGCCTGTGGCATTCTGGTGACCGTTCTTCCACTCTTAAAGGGATCACCTCTATTCCACTCTAGCTGATGGCTGACATGGGACATATATGCCAGGTGTCCCCGATTTTTTTCTTCGAAAGAAGCTGTGTATCAAGAATTTTATGTGAACTTCTATTTAAAAAATAGTAACAGCTATTTCAACAAATTTTACAACATAGTATGGATTTAAAAAAAAAAAACATGGTTAGGTGACCTTTGCCATAAAAACTTTTTAATATCATCAGACTAATTATCCTGCATAAGACTCAACTCTCATTTCTTAGAAATGTCTAAAGACATTTGTAGAATTTTAATATTCCTGCTTAACTAAGTGCAAAAGGCATGCCTTTTAATACGGCTACTGGAAATCATTTTGGTTATTCTCAACTTTCTATTTAATGAAAATTCAATCCTATTTAAATATCATAGATAAAAGCACTCAGAAGAATATTCAGATATATTCATCTGGCACTCAAAGTTTATAGACCATTCTAAGAAGGCAAATGCTGGAATGTGCAATGACACCGAACATTTGTATAGTATTTCCTGGGTCCCAGGTCCTATACTAAGTACTTCATACATATTAATTGATTTCATTCTCATAACCTCCCTTTGAAGTAGGTACTATTTTTATCATCTCCATATATAGAGGGAAACTGAGACACAGAGATTTAATATCTTGCTTAACTTCTCACACAGCAAGTAAGTGGCAGAGTCAGGTTTTGAGCCCAACCATCTTGACCCCGGAGTCCAATCTCAATCCCTCTGTCAACTCCAAGTGATTGTGCATCTTTATGTGAACCATGGAAACTATAGAGAAATCTTAGACCACACATTCCTGTGATACAGAATATAGGACAAATCTCTAACTATTCTTTACATTCACTAGGCCATCACAGTGTACCATCTTTTGAATCCGTTATGAATCACAGGTGGTATTTTCAGTCCAATATGTGATGCAAGGAAAATTTTGTTTCTTTACGGAAATACTTGATTTTCTCACTTGTGGTTGACATTTTGAATATTTCACAGAAACCTAAGATCATCTAGTCCAAACTTCCTTAACTGAAAAGTTGGGAAAACCAAGTGAAAAGTCTGTAGATATGACATCTGGATCTCCACTGACCAATAAATTTGGGTATCTATAGTTAAGAATCCCTTTCTTTTATCATGCATTTATAATCCTCTCTCTTTAGACTGCATCCCACATGAAAAAGAATGTCTTTTCCTCATAGAGGAAAATGGGGAATCAGGTCAAATGGCTTTTCCTAATGTCAGCTTACTAGTAGTAGAGTTGAAATAGTACAATTCCAAAGAATTCTGCTTCTATTTTTTTTCTGTTGAGAAGATTTTGTTCAAAGGCTTGGGGGTATTTCAAATTCTATTAATATAGCAAGTAGTTCTTACATTTACACCAGGAACTAAGATAGCCTCAATTTTCACATAATAATATCACAAGTTAGCCCTTGTATTGCCCTCAATAAAAAAAGGAAACTATGCCCTTGACAATGATGACAGTTTTACAAGCTACTGTGCTGAAATACTTTCCCTTCTATGACTACTATCAGAACTTTAAAATACCACTTTCTAGTGGATGTTTGTAGAGCAAATTTTCTTCTGGCAAGAATCCAGAGGAGACCTTAATGATTTCAGAGAGCATGTTATATACTGGAGCACTGAACAAAAATTATTTCTTGCTTTAAATATAGATGAAGCCTATTTTAGACAGATGAATGATGTTTGTTACTTCCTCAAGGCTAAGTAATAACTGGAGGTAATAAATAAAAGGATTATATAGAAGTCCAGGGTTTATTTTTTTTTTAATAACTAAAAGACTTTTTTCTTAGAACAATATTAGGTTAACAGAAATTTAAGCAGATAGTTCAGTGAGTTCCCATATACTCCCTCTCTCCCCTACTCACATTCTCCCCTATTATTAACACATTGTATTAGTCTGGTACATTTGTCACAATTGATGAACCGATATCGATACATTAACTACAGTAGAGAGTTTACATAGAGCTCACTCTTTGTGTTGCACAGTGCTGTGGGTTTTGACAAATGTGTAATGTTCTGTATCCACCATTACAGTCTCATAGAGAGCAGTTTCATTGCCCTAAAAATCCCCCATGTTCCCCATATTCATTCCTCCCTCACCCCGCCCCCTGAATCCCTGGTAACCACTGATCTTTTCACTTTCTCTGAGGTGTTGCCTCTCCCACAACATCATATAGTTGGAATCACACAGTATGTAGAGCTTTTCAGACTGATTTCTTTCACTTAACAACATGCAGTTAATGTTCTTCTGTGTATTTTCGTGACTTGATAGCTAATTTCTCTTTATTACTGAATAATATTCTACTATATGGGTGTATCACAATTTATCCATTCTCCTTTTGAAGGACATCCTGATTACTTCCAGTTTGGGGCAATTATGAATAAAGCTGCTATAAACATTCATATCCAGGTTTTTGAGTAGACATCGGTTGGCAACTCATTTGTGTAAATACCTAGGAGGACGAATGCTGGATCATATGGTAAGCCTATGCTTAGCTTTGTAAGAAAGTGCCAAATTGTCTTCCAAACTAGCTGTGCCACTTTGCTAAGTTGTTTCACAGCATTTATGGCATCACTGAAAAAAAAACCCATAACTTTCTAGGATAACTTTTTTCGTGATAGCACTAATTTGGATTTCTAAATCCTATATGTTTCCTGAAAAAATACTACATATAGAAATTTTGCAGTAATAAATGTTGGAGCCATCTCTTGATGGTGTTTTAGGAATATGACCAGTTGACATAAAAACATCTCTAAGAAAAGTTGAAAGTTGTTCTTTGTTGAAAGTCGTGTTGGTTAAGAAAATATGCTAAGCACCTATCTGTTAAAGTATCTGGCTGTTTCCTGAATTCTTCATATTTTTCTCTGTATTTTAATATGCAGAAGCAGTCTTAACGTGCTCAGCTTCTAGTACTATGCAAAATTAAATCACTGATGGTCTTTAGATAGTTAACATCCAAAATAAATCAAGATATAGTTATGGCAGTGGACAGAAAGGATGTTTCAGAGTAATTGGGAGGGAATAATTTTTGACAAGTGTACTCATTCTTTTTGAAAAATGTTTGAAATGTTTCCTGGATACTGGCTTTAAACAATGTAACTAAATTTCACTTTTACAACCATCTGCTTTATATACCTATTTGTATATTTTCCCCTTTAAATATGCTTTACTTCATACCTGGTATATTTATAGAGATGAACATTTAGGGAATACTCTGTAATATTAACAAAGTGTGTGTGTGTGTTTGTGTGTGTATCTTTTAACAGGGGGAACCATCTTTAAATACTATCTTTCCTTTTCTGACAAACACATTGTGACAAGTTGTCAATGTTTCTTTGCTCTACTTCATTAATTTCCCTTCAATAAGAGGTTTAGTCCATGTTAAGCTGTGCCTAAACAGAGCACTTTGGATGAACTGATGGATCAATGAAAACAACTGGCCAACTCTATAAAAAGAATTGTACAGTAACTCATCCACCAAATTTAATCGAAACAGTCTACTGCTTATAGGTAAAAAAAGAATGGTAATAAGGGGTGGGGTTGGAATGTCAACATGAGAAAGTTCTAATAAAAGATTGTTTCATTGTATTTAACTCCAGTTCCGCTAATGAAATAGGAAATAAACAGAAGGTAATTTGAATTTGAACATGACCAGTCTTTCTGATATTCTAATTACATTATAGAAACTGATCTAAAAATCCATGTGAAAGACATGAAAGTCCCTTTATAGTGTGTGTGTTTTTCTAGCAGTAATCATTTGCAACATTGGAATAATTTCAAATGTAAAACTTTATTGTCTGGTGGAAAACAGGAAAAATAATTTGAAGATAGGACATCTGAAAACTCTGTATCTGGGCAGTAATATATTCAAATGAGTGTGTGTGTGTGTATGTGTTTATTTATGTAGCGCAATGGAAAATTTTTATTAGTCTACAAATATCTATCATTTATAAATTTTGGCTAATAATATCTTAAAATATTTCCAACATTTTGGTAAGTATATTTTAAAAAGAAAATAATTGCTATTTAAGCAATATTTCATATAACATCTATTCAGAAAAATATTAATCAGTTTGATGGAAAGCCTATTGTAGTATGCCTAAGTTTATTGTTTAGATACTTTTAGAAGTTAACAAAACATGGATTAAAAACCATTTTTGAATATAAAAATAAATCTTTCAATGCTGATGTGCCAATTCAATTCAGAACAGAATTTTAAGGATGCTATGGATATCACCATAAATGACAATTGGAAAATTTGCTTATAGACCTGGCCCATATGGTCTATGTTTCTTCAATTGCAATGGGACTCACCTAGGACAGCTAACAAAGAGATGAAGATGGACAACGACCATCCCAAGGAACCGAGAGAGTTTACAACTGCAAGCAAGAGAGTCCCATCCATTTGCCCCATGGGATTGAAGCCGCCTCTCAATTAGAGGTGGAGTGGGCATCACCATTCCAGAATCCTCAGGATTAGGGAATGAACTATGGACTAAAGTAGACTTCCTGGTATTCTACTATAGACTTATTGCGGTTCTAGGAATGGAAGAAATAATATCATTTATGTGAAAAGGCAGTGGCCACTGGAGGTTCTGAGGTAGAGGGAAAAACAGGTATAATATGGGGGCATTTTTGGGACTTGGGAAATGTCCTGAATGGCATTACAACGACAGAATCAGGCCATTACATATCTTGCCATAACCTACAAAATTGTGTGGGTGAGAGTGTAAACTATAATGTAAACTATAATCCATGCTTAGTGGCAATGCTCCAAAATGTTTTCATCAATTGTAATGAATGTACCACACTAATGAAGAATGTTGTTAATGTGGGAAAATGTGGGAAGTGTAGGGAGCGGAGCATATGGGAATCCCCTATATTTTTCATAACATTTATGTAATTTAAGTGTCTTTTTAAATATATATATATATATATTTTAAAAATTAACTTCATCTTCCAAATGGCTATAAATCCCTCATTGCTAAGATAATCAGGCCCAATATCTGGAATAAATATTGTTAGGAAAAATATCTCAGTGTTAGGACCAAGAATTAAACAGAAGTTGTGGGTTTTGTAATTTGCCATTTTAGTGACTTCTCTTATGTACTGTGAAACATCAATGAACACTCTTTATCCAGAGGACCATTCTTGTGTTACTGACTTCCTTGGCATGCAAGCCTGAGCAAAGGGGTGAGATTGCCAGCTAGTAAAGGGCTGTGGGGCCCCTTACTCAAAAATTGCCCTTCCCCAGATCACACATTGGGAGATGTTGTTGAGTTACTCATCTCTTAAATGCAAATTCCCTTGTGAAGGTTATTCCTTTTGCTTAGTTTCCATTTAACATGAAGTCTAAGGAAATCTAAAACTTGTTGGGAACAGGATTTTAATTTGACTGACAAGGAAGGTGAAGGTCAGAAGTGGGAAAGAGGAAACTTGGGGAGCCCCCGAGTAGCAAGAAACATCTAAGAGTCAAGGTAGAGGGTCAGAATTAAAAATAAGTTGTTGTTCTTTCTTGACTTTTCTTTTTGTCTTTCTTTCCTAATTTTATTTTAAGGTTGAGTGAGAATGACAAAGGTAAAAACCAGCAGATTTCCTAGTCATGCTTATAGTCTCAGTTCTTAAAAAATCACCTGAATTGCCATACTTCAGCACCACATGTAATCAACTATTATGCATACAAATATTATAATATTATGCCTTTTCCAATTAAATCTCTCTAGTTCCAGCTTGTTCAGTTTAATCATTTTAGTTCTGTCTGGGCTAATTCTTGCCACTCTATTATTTTTCTGGCCTTATTGAGAAAATAAAACAAGTAGGAACCAAAGTATAGAAAATATAAATGTGCATATTTGGAGCTACCAATACACTCAAAGCAGAACTCTTCATGGATTCCAGAACAGCAACTTCTGGGTGACAAGTGGGGCATATGTAGTTGCAGATATTTCTGGTTTGATATTACTTGAATGGATATCGTTTACAGGAAATTTAGACCAATCCAATTGATTTTATAAGAATCCATGTGTATACATTATAAGGTGAAAGCTATGGAACTCTTAATTTAGGTATATACACAGACAAAAGCTGTAATTTAGGTCCAAACCACATTTACCCATCTCCCTAGGCATTGGTAACATATATTTTAGCCAGTTTATGTTTTCTTCTGTAATCTTACACTGACCTTTACAGGCTTTCTCTGCAGTTTATTATATTACCTGGAGGTTGGTGTCATTACTGGCTGTTGCTTGGATTTTCCCTGCTTCGTCTCTATCTCTGCCTCCTGTGTGTATCGTGCGAGTGTGCAGTGCAGATTTTGAGAAGGTTAAGTTTCTGGGTACTAAGCAAGAGATAAGACCTTCTTTCGGAACAAAAAGCATTATCAACCTCTCCATCTCTTCCTGTCAAATAGTTACCGAGAAGCCCCCAAGGGCAGCCGATGATGTGTCTTGTTTTGTTTACTCAGTGCTCCTTTCCCTTTTGCAAATAACGCCACCTCAGTTTTACTTGGGGAATCACTCTTTGTCCACTCTCCCAGAATCAGGAGTGGGTACATGACCCAGTGAGAAAGGCTCAAAGGCAACGAGACACAATTCCAGAATATTTCTAAATTAGCAGGAGATAAGCCTGAACAGCTGGCAGCCATCCTGCGCTATAAGGCAAGAAGCTGCCTGGCAGGAGCCAACCGGGGATGGCCGAGCCAAAGATTGGAAGGAGACTGAACCCAAATGACAGCTTCAGATGGCGAGTCTAGCCCTATTCACAGCTAGCTTGGCTCCTAAACCTTTCAGTTCTCCTGCTTTTGTGAGAAAGACTAAACTTTAAAACAACATTCTGATGCCACCTAAAGAAGGCTTCTCTTGTTTTCATCTTCAAAACATAAAATTAAAGAGAAGATTTTTTTCTGAGCTGTTGAAACACAGGGGACTAGAGAAAAGCTTTTAACTCTTTTCTGCTCACTCTTTTTGTATGAAACATTTATTTCTTAAATCTCCTACTCCATCTTCAATATGGCAACAAAATTCTTGAGCTTCACTATTCAGCATAGTTACCATATCTTGCCTTGGACATGATGAATTAAGAAAAGCATTTAAACTTGAATGAATTTCTTATTAATTAATGCATATGAGCACAAAAGAACTCTATTAATATATGTTAATGCAGGGATATGTGCTTAAATTCAGGATAAAAATTGCCTTGCAATAAATCATAAGGTCATTTTGTCATAGGTGGTTAATTTTAAAAATTTACTTATGAACACACATCCTCCAGTTGCAGTTGACAAACTTCAGCTATTTCATTTCTAGGTAAAAATGTTTCTTTCGGGGATTTTAAAAATTAGTTGGTTGGAAGTTTAGGTTTCACCAGGATCTTAAATCTCTCAAACTTTTATTATATTAACCTTTCAAATAGCATCAATGTATAGAATAATTTAAAGATTATACCCATGCATTTCCTTTGCATGTGTTATGAATGCAAAATGTTTGTCTAGAGTTACATTTTATTTAGCCAATTATTGAAAGATCTTATCCAATCTAATCTGGGATTTCAGATGGTACATTCTTGAGACAGCAGTGTCTTATTGCTGATATTTGTAATTTAGACAAAGTGACATGTTAGAGTGTCACTAAGAAATAAGAGAAATGAAACTTAAGTCCTGCTGCTCTTTGTTGAGCATCCATTCCAACTAGACTGAGATTTACACACAGAAAGAAAAGTGAAAGCAGGTTTGGAAAGGCAGGGAATGTGGTCAGAGGCATGTTGCTATTGCTATTCCTTCAAAAACTGAAATGGTTAGAGCAATTCTGGAAAGACTCAGGGAAAGGAAGTTTAGCTTTCCTGTATAGTTGAAAGAAAACATCATATAGTATAAGGAAGGAGGAAAGATTTCTCAAAACACCAAAAGGGTAAAAAGAGGAGGAAGAGACAGTGCAGGAAATATAAAGGAAGATGAAGAAGAAGTGACAGTAGAAGAGGAGGAGGGGGAAGGGAAGGATTAGCCACAAGAAATGTAGAAAGAGCAGGTGGTTTTGAACGGGTCAGTCAAACTGGCACGGGTTTACACCCTATTTCCAGCACTTACCATTTGGACAAGCTACTTCACTTTTTGTCCTCCAAAGCCACAACTGTAAGATGGGGGAATTCCCTTATGCATTGTTTTAATTGTAGATTTCTGGCAAATAAAGCATTTGAAGCACTTACTATAGTTGTTGACCCATAGCTGTTCATAAACCTTCATTTTTTTTTATCTCTAGGCAATGTCTATAAAATATACATTCAAACATTTATTCAACAAATATATATTGAACACCTCCTACATGCCTGGCACTGTTTTAGGCACTGAGCAAAGGGAACATAACACTTAAAATCAAAGCCCTTGTAGCCGTTTGATGTAATTATGAATTCTAAAAATCAATATTGAATCATGCTTGTAAACTGATCTGTTCATCTGGGCATGATTGGGTTATGATTAGGGCGTTAACTGGGCCACATCAGTAGGGCGTTGAGCCCCGCCCCTTGGTGGTGTGGTCTCAAGTATAAAAGACAAGGCAAAAGATTTGAGAAGCAGTTTTTGAGAAGCAGTTCTGTTGTTGGAGAGAAGGCCCCATGTTAAAGAGAAGTGAGCTGTTCGCCTCATAGTCTACAGCTGGCCTTGTGGAGAGACACAAATCCTAAAGAGCCTCATGGTCTACAGCTGATCTTGTGGAGGAGCCAGAAACTAAGCCTGGAGAAAAACGCAGCCCCAGGAGGAGAGGAACCAAGAAGCCTGAACCCTGGCAAATGTCGGCAGCTGTCTTGCTCCAACACATGGACTTTGGTGAGGGAAGAAACTTATGCTTTGTGGCCTGGTAACTGTAGGAGTCTACCCCAAACAAATACCCTTTATATAGACCAACCAATTATTGGTATATTTGCAAAGGCACCCCTTTGGCTGACTAATACAGCCCTCATGGGGCTTATATTCTGATAAGAAAAGATAGTCATAAACAAAATAATTAAATGAAATATATACAAATTGATATTTAGTGTGGTGTTACAAAAGGAAATAAAGGAGGGAAGGAGAATAAACAGTATAGAGGAATCAAATTTTTAAAAGGGTAGTCAGGCAAGGCATTGCTGTGGCATTTTGAGAAATGAGGGAGGTGAAGGCAAAAGACATTCCAGCCAGATCGAAGAGCAAGCGCAAAGGCCCTGAGGCAGGAATGTGTCTGGATGATAGATTGGAGAGTCCATTGAGCTTGAAGGATGAACAAAGGACAGAGCAGAAAGGGGTGTGGCTGCAGAGGCAGCTGTGGGCAAGACTTTCACTCCGAGTGAGAGGAGAGGCATTTGAGGGTTTTAAGTAGAAGAATGTCATGGTCTGCCATATGTTTTAAGAGGATCACTCTGGCTGCTGAATTGGAAATAGAATACAAACAGTGGTCACTTGTGATGGAAATTTGACATTTAAATTTTTTTTATTTATTTCTGTGCTCAACCTATGTAGCTGCAGTTTCTCCCTCAATCTCCATAACTTCAACTTCTGCCTCAGTTGCCTCAAATAATCCTATGACACTCCAGCCATAGCTTGAGAATTATTTTCTGGAATGTGATAAAAGTAGCATGTTGTAGGGGACTCTTCATGGATTCCTCCCCCAGTATCCTTTTCCCTAGGAACTGTCCCTCCTATCCCTTCTTTCCCATATTTTCGTGTAGGAGCAACAGTTTTGAATAATGTTACCCTGCCTCCTAGTCACAGCTAATTGGGTCAGTGAAAGTCACATGACCCAAGCTGGCCCAATGGGCTCTTCTCCAAGCACAATTGTAATTGTAAGAATCCAGAGTCTACTTGTTCTCTCGAGAAGAGGAGAGGTAAGCCTGGGAGCAGTTATTGGCATCAGTTTTCCACCATGAAAGCTGAAGTGGAAGAATATGGTGTGGAGAGAAAAGGAAGAATGAAGCCCGTGTCCAGAGGGAAGCAAAGATGAGAGCGGGAGGAAGCAGATCACCTGCTTTCAGGCTACTTCTGCAGCCCAGCTTACTTGATTCCCCTTAGCCAGCCTGGTATCCTCACAGCAAATTGCCATTTTGCTTGTTAAACAAAATTTTAATATAAGAAACTGGAGTGGCAACTGGAGGTCTAAAAGTCAGCGAGTATGATACACACACACACACACACACACACACACTTCTCCAGGCTCCATGATTAACACTTTAAAACCGAAAGCAAAATATTTATTAATTCAGTCCCCACATTCAAAGTGATTTTTAGAAATGGATGTCAAAGTTGCAAAAATCACAGTATATAGGAGGTAATAATACACATTCTCCAAACTCTAAAAGATTTGAGATAATGGTAATCATCAGCATGGTGTGTTCCCAAAAGCATTTAAAAAGTTATCAAGATCCCCCTGCATTTTCGATGTAACTCTTCTGTAATAATTGATTAATTAAAGTATTGAAATCCCTTTACTTAGGATTTCTCAGCACTTTATAGACTATTGTAAAAAAAATCCACATACTTTTGAAGTGTATTTTATCTTTATATGGTTTATTTGCAAGAGCATTTTCCTAATAATTTACAGTATGAGTATG
>PVKH010003060.1:0-25667 GCA_004027955.1 Chaetophractus vellerosus | reverse complement strand
TAAAAATTAAAAAAAAATCATTATTAAAAAAAAAAATTCCCATGACACTAAAGGAATGCTTGTGATGGTTAAGTTCATATGTCAACTTCGCTAGGTTTTGATGTCCAGTGGAGTGATTGTTACTGTGCACTTATTTCATGAATTTAAACCATTAGTTAGTTGATTACTTCTATAGCTTATTACATCTACAATCAACAAAGGAGATTACCTTCAGCAATGAAAGAAGTCTCATCCAATCAGTTGAAGGCCTTAAAGGGAGAACTGATGATTTCAGCAGTCAAAAAGAATTTACATCCTTATTTTAGCCAGCCAGATTCTCCTACAGAATTCATCGAAATCTTCATGGAAGTCCCCAGCTTACAGCCTGCCCTATGGAATTCAGGCTTGCCAATCTGAGCCAATTCCTATAATAGATCTCAGTTCTGTTTCTCTGGAGAACCCTGACTAATGCAATGCTTTTAGGGCTTGTCTGTCAGTATTCAACACATTTATGTACATGCATCTAATTGCCACAACCACAGTAGATCTTATGTTCAAAAATGAACATAGCATTAACTGCTACAGTTAAAATCAATAGTGCTGCACATCTAATAACAAGACTGATTAAACATCTCTCATTTGTGTTTTTAGATATGAATATATTTCTTCTGAGAAAAATAAAAATAGACTGTATATATACAGGGATGTACCTATATGTGAAAGCAATGGAAGACATATATAAAAGGGGACAATAAACCCTATGTTGGATTAAGATCCTGTCCTATGGAGCAAGAATGAATTTTTTTACATGGGGTGACCGTCACGAAGGGGCCCTAACTATGGCCTACACAAGAAGCACATTGCCATTAGAGTAGGGAAGAGCACCATGTGAAGTATTCATTTATAGTGTTGAATGGGAATAGAAAGAGATTTAGAGGAAAGAGAAAAACCACACATCAGCAGAAAGCCAGGAGAAGGAATAGGTAACTGACCAAGAGATAGAGACAAAGTGGATCAGCAATGCAGATGATAAAAACAAGCCAGGATAGACAGGACACAGATATTCAAATCAAACATTCATTGAATGGGACATGCATGACACTGTCATAAGTTCTGAGGAAAATAAATATGGTTAAGTAGCGGTCTCTGATCTCAACAATCTCATAGTCTATTTGAGAAAATAGACTCAGACTCATTCATCTCTATATGAAGCAGCTTGGTGAATAACAGATTGCTTTAGAAACTTAGAGGAGGGAGTACAGTTCTGACTGGGGCTATTAGGGAAAGCTACAAGGAAGTGTAATAAATATTTCACCCCTACGAATTCACTAGGAGAGATAAAAGCATAAGAGAGAAGGCATTCATTCTAGGCGCAGAAACATTGTGATCAGAAATCATGAAATGATACAGACAAAGAAGAGGGGTTAGTGGTGAGCATCAGGAACAGAAACCAATGATTGGACAAAAATAAGTTGGCACCTGGACAAGACATCTGAATATCAAGGAAAGAGCAAAGCAAAAAGAAAGTAGAGACAGAATCTTGGACTGCTTGTTAGTCTCAGTAACAACATTTCATTCCCCATGTGAAAATAGCCACAACATATTATTGTTACTTCATTAGATATATATTTGTTCAGAGGCAAAACAGACTATATTATAAATGAGCCAGAAATCTCTGGTGAAGATAGGAAAACCTAACTTCAAAAGATGAGCCAAGATAGTTGAACTGCATGGCTTTCTACTTTCCACTTTCATGACAGTGGAGAAGATAACTAGTGGGGTATATTAAAAATAGAAACAATGGTATGAAAGAAAGAGCTAAGAATGGTAGAAATTTCAGGTTTTTTAAAAAATGTATTGTTGTTGCTGGAGTTCACAAATTTCCTTTTCCATTCTCCTATTAAACCGTTGAAGACAATGGCAATACTCTCTTGAACTGCCACTTCGGACCTTTACTTATGGAATTTCCATGTTATTTAGTAACTACTTTCCTTTATCCCCTTATGTCCTTCCCTGACTAAATGCAAGCACCTGGAATGCATGCATGCACATCTCACAACGTTTCTATTAAAGTCAAAGAACCCATCCACATTATAATGTCACTTATACTCTAAGGGCCACTGACTATACACGGTGGATACATAGCCAAAGCTATAACCAAAGCACAGTTGCAAGCTTTTAGGTAACTTTAAGGAGCAGCCATATGACCAGAAAACTGTACTAAGAATAAGAAGCTTGATTACACCCAGTTACTTATTTTTGCCACTATAAAGAAGAAGAGAAAACAATTTCATTAATCATTAGAGCAATGAAAAAAATCAGCTTTGTATTTTCATTCTAAATTATGTTTTTTTTAAAAGTTGCTATATTAAATTCTTTCTTTGCACTGAAAAGCACAGCTTAATATATCTCTATCTATCACTTCATTTTAGATTGTGAACTATTATAACACACAACTCTTACTTAAAAATGCATTCAATTTCAAAGAATAAAGGAGTAAGCATTTTCTTACAAAAGAGAAATTTCCTTCATTCTTGGTAACCAATTACCTCTCTTATAATGTAAGTGCTGCCTGGACCCAATCTGAACTCTGATGAGAATCATATACATCTATATTTGTCTTCCATTGTTTATTTCTTTGGTGTGTGTGCATGATGTCTAATAACTTGGTACCCAGGAAATTATTTTGTGAAGGACAGACAAAATCTAAGATAAGTTAAAATATAGGAAGAAAGGATTATGAAAATGGTATTTTGTTGTCATTTTCCAAAGAGACACTCCAAACTCTTCTAATCATATTCTAAAATGGGTTGATAGGAAAATCCTAAAAAATTAGCACTCCAATGACAGAATATTAATCTAGAGAAACTTTTAAATGTTTTATTGCTATTTTTCTGTTTTGTGATTTCAAAGGGTAAATTATATACAGTATTGATGTTTAGAGGAATGCATACAATAATCTCATTCTTCCTTGAGCTTGCCTTTTCCTTAATGACATTAAATTATTCATGTACAGTTTCAGGGAATCTTTAAACAATGTATAGCATTGTGTGACTATGTTTGTGCACTTATGAGAGAAAATTCATGGATTACATGATAATCCCTAAAGGTGCTATGCTTCTAAATGTTGAGATCATAGATTTATTGAGAATTTTTAAAAAGCCATGTACTTCCTCCTTCATAACGAGTGACTGACACATTATACTGTGACAATTAGTTACCAATAGCAATCACTCTTTTAGCAGACAATGTAGGGGGAATTCATACATGGAATTCAAATTCAGGGTGATTTCCTCACAATCCCATTTTATCTCAAGCTAACTTGAATCTGTGTATAATAAATTCTAGACCATTGACATTCTTTGACCAACACATTTAAATTATGAATCATAAAAATTTATTGTTTTTCATGTTTTGTATTTTGATATTTTATATTTTTAAGACCTTGAGGCATCCAATAAAATGTACAAATATATTTGTGCTAAGTTATATTTTCAAAAAGAAAATATACATATTAAATATATGTTCTAATATGAAAATATATAATAAAATACTTGACTATCAATACAAGCCATGTTTAAGCAATTTCTGATGTGGTTTAAAAATAAAAACAATAAATTTCTAGCAATAAATTTAAAAATATAATCACAATAGCTAACAATTATTGGTTATTCTCTATGGTCTAGGTACTTTTCTTTGACCCTTTATATTTATTCGTGCATCATAATTTTATGAATGAGGTAATAATATTATTTACTCATTACAGATAAGAAAACTGAGAGCAGTTAAGTTATTTGCCCAACATCACACAGTGATTAAAACTTAAGGAGTCCAACTACAGATCTTCCACTCTTAGCCTATTGTAACCACTATATTTAGTTGCCTATTTTATATAAAGACTAAATATATATATATAAAAGTTGGAGTGCCAATGAGAATAGACAAAATTAAAGACCAAAGTGTTTCTTTCATTCTCTTTACAAATTTATCTCCACACCCACCTTTACATTTTTATATACTTTTGTTTTATCTCAACAACTTTAACTCTATTACATTAAATGCATTATACATGTTCCCCAAGCCATTATTTTTTTATTTATTTCTATGCTGTCCCTTGGAAATAGTTATTTTAAATGATCTTCAAAAGTGCTTATTTTTACATTAGACACCATAAGACATGATGAAAAGAGCAATGTATGGGGAGCCAGCAAACATAGACTTGGTGATGACAGAGAGTTCTAAGGAAATGCTTGGTATTACTTTAAATTTATTTTTATTTGATGGTTCAAAAGTGACACCATTTTAAATTGCACTTCCTTGATTTTTAGAGAAACTGAGGAATGTTTTATATTTATTGGTCATTTGTAGTTATGTGTATGTGAGTGCATACATGATTTGCCTCTTCAAACCAGTTTATGTTTTCCAGTGGGTTCTTTTTTTTTGTTTTTCTTACTAAGGTTCTTTATATAATTTTTAGATTGGTTTTTAATCATTTCTGTCTCTTATGTTTTGTAAATATTTTCTCACATTTAAATTTTAACAGACATTGGACATAGAAAGTATGGCAAAAAAGAAAAAAGCTAATAATATCTACGTAAAGTTCCATATTTTAGAATTATGTATAAAGCTGAAATTTCCCAAACTACTATGTTATATTAGAAAACAAAAAATCATTTCAAATCCAATTGAAAAAGACCTATACCTATTTATAGATGTAAAAATAAGATATTAGAGGAATGTTACAATAGAAATTAAAATATAAAGTTTGGGTACAATATGTTTTCAAATTATAAAAGACCAAATGAAAATGGTCACCGATTTTGCAAAATTTAAATTACTTAAGGATTTTCTCCCAATATGTTTGCTCCTCAGGAGTTATAATGATCACTTGTATTTTCCATAAGAGTTTTCTGTAGATATGTTCTATAGATATCCCACTTGTTCTTAGATCAATTAAATGATAGAGTCTATTCGTCAAATATTTATCACAGAAAAGCAAATACACACATACACATGCACATATACAAAGATGTTCATACAATGAGCCACAATGGCACTAGAAATGCACCATCCTTCAATAAACAAGTATTTATGTTACATTTGCAAAAGGCCTAGCTAGCGATCAACTCTAGAGATAGAAAGGTAAATAGAACACATTTTCCCTGACCTTGAGAAATACACAGTCTGGTTGGGAATGGGGAATTAATAAGCATAAAACTCTTAAAATACAGGGAGAAATATATAAATAGAGTTAAGTTCACATGGTGATAGGGAAACAAGTGAATCTGAGAATATAGAAAAGCTTTCACAGAGAATGTGATATTTGAACACATTCCTACTTAAGGCAGAGGGAACAATATATGCAGACAGAGAAATGTGTAACAGGTATTACAAGCCATTTTATAGAACTGAGCAAAAGCTGTGGGTAAAGGAATGATAGACGAGGAGGAATTTTTAAAAAGGAGCCAGAGGTCATACCATGCTGAGGACGTGAGATTTTACTCTTTAAGTGATGGCTAACTATTTTTTTAAAAAAGTACATAGGAAAACCTCATGGTTTCATTCACATTTCAGAAAGAATTCGGCTGGCATCTAAGAAGAGACTGGAGGCAAACTTCTAGGGAGGAGGCTTTGTAATGTTTCATATAGAGATATAGTAAGGACAGGCACAAAGGCCATAGCAGTGGGGATGAAGAAGAAATGGCAGATTCTAGAGATATTCCAGATGAAAATTATAAAGAACTGATGACCTATTGATGAACTAAGGGGTGGTGAAAATAACCCAAGTAAATGTCAGTTCCATTAATGGAACTCTGGGAGAGCAATGGATTTGTGTTAGAGTTAGGGAAAAACGAGTTTTTAATGAAGAATATCTTATATCTCTGATACCCACGATTTCCAATCCTTGACTATTCACACCATTCCCTTTTTCACCTACCACATTTCCCTAACTCCCTGGCCAGTGGTGACACGGGGATAGAGGGGAGGAATAGGGGAGAAACCAGGGCCATTTCCCTCTTGCTGTACCTGGCAGTAGCATCATCCCCTCCACGGTTCCAGCTCCCCACTTTACAGTCCATCTATCTATGGTGCGAGTTTCTCTAGTCTTAGGGTAGTAGTTACTTCCTGCTGTTGCTATTCTCTATTTGACGTCTCTTTCTTCATCATCTGTGTAACTAAATAGCTGAAATGGTTCCTGTCTCCTGGATGCAATTTCGAATATTCAAGCTACCATATAAAGTGAGGAGAAATAAACATAGGGCAGAGATCCACAACAGAGTTCTAAGTTGAATATAAAGTTTTGGGAGTCATCATGCATAGATAAGTGATAACTGCTTAAAGAAAGTGTGTTGAGTGAGAAGAAGGTTAAGGATTGAGCACAGATGGAATAAGAGAGAAAAGTTTGGGAGAAAGAGGCTTGGAATAATTGGAAGTAAATGCATGGAAAAATTTTTAATTGAAAGACGGCCCCCAAAATGACTATAATTTTCATGAGTTAAAAAAGAAAAAAAAGAAGACATTCCAGGTGATATAAATTGCATAACCAAAAGTACAGAGGTGAAAAAAATACAGAAAATAATGGAAGAGGTTTTGGAGGTATGGAAGGAGAAAGGAAGCTTCCCAGGAAGGAGTCATGACTTAAAGAGGCATAGTCTTAGAAGAAAAAATTATTTGGATTGATATTTAGCAGCTAACTTTTGATACTCTGTCGTCAACATTTTAATTCCCACACTGAAAATAGCTGACACAAGAAGGTCTAGAAACTAATCTAGTTTTATATTCACAAAATAATTTTCACTAAGTTTGAAATGCAGATGGTATCTAGTCTTTCACTTATATTTTAATTTTTGGGATCTCTCTTAGATAATCTCCTGTGAGTATCAAATAATCTGGTGTAGAAAAATAAAATTGATACTGCATAACCCTATTTCTAAAAAATAAAGGGAGAGTAGCCATCAATGGCTTTAACAGTCATCAGCACAATAAATCCATTTGTAGACAAGATATTCCACACTTTTAGCAGGCAAAACTCATGCAGAGTTCCTGTATTAAACTCAAGGATGAATTTATTTTCTTAGAAAAGTGTGGTCCCTATATGGAGTCTGCCAAAGGGATGGTAATTAGCACTAAATAGATGTGTTTTGTCCCAAATTGGCTGTCTTAGCTTCTCAATATTTTAAATCTTCTGAAGAGTTACCTCAAATAAAACTACTTTCATTTATTTATTCATTAATAATAAGTATTTTAGATTTACAGAGATGTAATACTAGTATTTTGAGCCACACTATTATACAAAGCTTCTGGAAAGTAAGCTTAAAGATGTCTAATTTATTTTGTAATAATTGTGAATAATATACCTGTGTTTCTAGAAAAAATAATTCATGAAGGTATATCAGTTAGAGTTAAATGATATTTATTATTTCTATAGAGAAGTGATTCTCAACCAGAGATAATTTCGCCCCACCCCCACCCCACAGGAGAAATCTGGCAATGTCTGGAGATATTTCTGGTTGTCACAACTTGGGGAGGCAGGGGGAAGCAATCTAATGACATCTAGTGGGTAGAGGGAAGGGTTACTACTAAATATCCTCTAATACACAGCAAAATCTCCACAACAAAGACTTATCTGGCCCAAAACATTAATAGAGCTGAGGTTGAGAATCCCCACTAGGAAGTATGGCAATGTAAATTAGTGTTTTTGAGATATACTGAAAAGCACAAGCTTAGACAGATTGTATTTTGATGATGCTTATGACATTTCATATGTAATTTAATTCTCTGGACACAGTAATCCTGTTTCTTAATACATCTATATGTACCTAGTAAGTACTATTTCAGAAACATCCATTTTCTAATTAAGCTTGTTCTTCTGAAATGTCATTGATTTTGTGTTTCAATTGTTTAATAACTTATTTCCAGTGGCATGTGAAATATATTAAGGCCAACACTTTGTTAACATATTATATAATAATAAATTATTGAAATTTTTATTTCCTTTTACTATGATGGTACTTGTTAAATTACTCTTTAAATTTAAAAGCAGGACCCGGCCATATAGCCCAGTGGATAGGGCGCCGGCATACCACATGGGAGGCCCTGGGTTCAGTTCCCGGGGACCTCTCCTAGCGGGCAGACCGCCTTGAGAAGGGTAAGCCGCCATGGGCGGGACGGAGCCGCCGTGGGCAGGGCAAAAAGCTGCCATGGACAGGGCAAAGCCGCCACGGGCAGGGCAGTTTGTCCGCAAATGGAGCGCAGCCAGCCACCCGCAAACTGAAGCAGAGCCGGCCGTGAATAGAAGCAGAAGCCGCCCACAAGCGGGGAAAGCCGCGCCTGTGCAATGACTGGCCTCGGCGCATCCCCGCAACGGGGGGGAGGGGAGATATGTAATAAAATAAAATAAATCTTTAAAAATAAATAAATAAATAAATAAATAAATAAATAAATAAATAAATAAATTTAAAAGCAGACTGTTTTCCTAAAATGGAGTACTAATTTCTCAAACTCATTTCTGAAAAGAATGTTTGTGAAAAAATATTAAAGCTCTAAATAATTATAAATTTTTAAAAACAAATATAAGTAAGCTATATAAATATCCCTAGTGAGTCACATTTTCTCCTATATTTTTAATCAAATGTGAAAAGAACTTCGGCTTCTGTTTACTCCTTTGAGAATTCTCTTCATAAATAATACCAGCTGAGATGAGGAAATACTGTTCCTTAAGATACATATGCAAGAACAACTAGCATTCATTCTTTGATTAATTTCTAATTCTAACTGAAATATGAACCAAAACAATCAAATCAGCCATCCAGTCAGACATACTAACAGAATACTAAAGCATCTTCAACAAAGGATTCTTGAGGTGTTTCTCCCTTGGATTTATAACTGATTTCTAATTATATGCATAGTGATATAGTAAAAAAAAAAAAAAAAAAAAAAAGAAGCATGGGGTTGGGAGTCAGACAGAGCTGAATTCCAATCCCATATTTAATCTTAATTAGTTTTTCCGCACCTCTTTTTCAACATCAACATGAAATCTCCATGTAACTTAAAGAGACTTTCTTGCTCTGGCCTTAATCAGACCCAGTACCCTCCAGAGGTCACTCTTTAATGGAAAACAAAGTGGAAATATAGAAGAAGCTATTGCCCACATATTCCAAAGCAAAACATCTTGGTTCTCGCCCCTCACCTCTAGAGTCTCACTTCTCAGTCCTTCTATCCACATAATCTGACTGCCTTCCATCTCACTTACCTTCTTCCCTTTAACTCTCCCCATCTTTTGACCTGTATGAGCAATTTCCCTTTCCTTCAAGTTCACTAATTTTTCATTCTCCCTCTTTAGAAGTGAGAGGGTATATTGTCCATTGTTAAGTATAATATGGGGAAAACTGTAACTACTGCAGGGCTGTTGTGAAATTAAGCTAAAGCCCTAAAAATATAGCCTATACATATGTAAGCACTCAGTCAGTGGTAGTAAATTGTTAGTTCCCTGCTTCCGTGCATGGAAGCAAATTCCAAATTCCACAGGGAAGATGAAGATATAAAAACAGCTCCGTGAAGACATTTAGGAAAAAATTTTGACCATTATCTGTCTTAGAGGCAAAGATAGAGCATTTTTCTTAAACTGCGAGGACAGCTCCTCTAGATGTCATAACCTAAACATTGCCAGAATTCATTGAAAGTAAATATTCGAAATTCTACCTTAGAATGGTGTATTAGTCAGCCAAAGGGGTGCTAATGCAAAATACGAGAAATTGGTTGGTTTTTATAAATGGTAATTATTTGGGGTAGAAGCCCACAGTTACCAGGTGATAAAGCCTAAGTTACTTCCCTCACCAAAGTCTATTGCCCTGTGTTGGAGCAAGATGGCTGCTGACATCTGCTAGGGTTCAGGCTTCCTGGGTTCCTTTCTTCCCAGGGCTTGCTTGTCTCCAGGTTCAGCTACTCTGCTATCTCCACAAGGTCAGCTGTAGACTATGAGGCTCTCTAGGTTTTGCCTCTCTTCACAAGGCCAGCTGTAGACTATCAGGCAAATGGCTCTCTCTCCTTGGGGCTGCCATGTCTAACAGCTGTCTCTATTCCTCTGTGTTCTTCTCCTATGTGTTCACTTCCCAGGCTCCAACTAAAAACTCAGCATCAGAACTCCAATTCTGTTCTTTGCCATGTCTTTAATCTCTCAATCCCCACCCACCAAGGGGCAGGGTCTCAACACCCTACTGACAGGCCCAATCAAAGCCCTAATCATAATTTAATCACACCCAGAGGAACAGACCAGTTTACAAACATAATCCAATAACTATATCAAACTACCACAGATGGAAGCCACTAAAATTACCCAGCTAACAGAGATAGACAATGGCATCTTGCCAAAGGTAACGTTATATACAAAGAAAAAATCATGTTTCTCATCCAAATGAGCAATGAAAAACAAAAGAACTATCCAATTCTTGGAAAACTCAACTCAGTTAACAATTTAGCATTGGTTTTTACTTCACACTGGGGTCCAGCAAGGAGAATTTGAGACTCTGTCATGATTTGACAGGGTTAGACACAAGTTTCAACTGTGTCCATAATTTCTTGTATATTTTAAAGCTTAAAGATTTTCTTGTATTGTAATAACATATTTTAATGCAACTTTATAATTGAGCATATGTCCCCTCTCCCAAAGGGAATATTCTTTCTTTTCAGGAAAATAGATAAACTTCGATGATACACCATGCTGTTAAAGTACTTTCTTTAATTAATTAATTAATATCAAACCACTAAGCATTGAGAGCCTGCAGCTGCAGGCAGATCAACTCTTCCATCGTATCCACGGGATATAAGCTCCCCATCACTTGGTGGTGGAGGGGACATCACCATCCCACACTCCTAGGGATTGGGGGAAGAACTATGGACTAGAATGGACTTGTTGGTGTCCTGTTATAGACTTGTGATACATGCAATGGAAGAAATTACAAAATTATTTGGAGCCAGGGTCACTGGACACTTTGGGGGCAGGGAGAGGGAAGGGCAATTGTAATACAGGGGTTTTTTTGGGACTTGGGAATTGTCATGGGTGATGTTGCAATGGAGGATATAGGCCATTTTATATCATCATGTACCATGCAGAACTGTATGGGAGAGAGGGTGGTCTACAGTCTGAACTGTGATCCATGCTTGATGGCAAAGCCTCAAAATGTGTATATCTATCACAGGCATTGTGCCACACTGATGAAGGATATATATGTGGGAGGTTGTGGGAGGTGTGGGAGGGTGGCATATGGGTACTCCTAAAATTTCTGTGTAACATTTATGTAATCAATGTATCCTAATATATATATATATATAAGTTAAATAAAAATAAAAGAAAATAAAATAAAAAGAAATAGGGTCAATCTTACTTCAGCAAAAGCTTTTTCTGAATGTTTATTGTCATTGAATTACATAAAAAATAGATCAGTAATAAGAAATAATATATTACACATATTTACTTTGGGCATTTCTCCATTCTTAACCTAATTTGCTTACCTGTAGAAACAATTATATGTACAATACATGTCCATATTTTTAAAATTAATTCTGCCTTGTATTTGCATAAATTTACTCATATCTAGTCAGTACCAATAGGACATGACACAGTAATGAACAAACAAGTGAATAACCATTGATATTTATGGTATATCAGGAGATTGAGTTTATGATTTGGAAGACAATATTAAATAATCTTTTGTTTTCCAAGGCTTCTTTTTTTTTTAATCATACTTTCTACTGACTCTTCGCCAATGTCTGTTTATACTATGTTGTAGCTTCCTGAAATCTACACTGTAGGTGCCTGAATAACAGATACTGAAAAAAAAAATGAGTGAAATGAAATAAATACATGAATTACTGAGTTAATTCTTTAGAAAATACCTTTGTCTTTGTTCATGCCATTTTTGACATAATCTTTGACAAAGTCTTCTCCCATTTCTTCTAATTATACAAATCCTGTTGAGGAGTGATTTAATTCTTTCTTAAAAAGGTTCTCTGGGTATAATGATCCACTCTGCTACAATTTACTCTTCTTAGGTTTAGTCCCATACAGTTTATCACGTACTTATGAACTGCTGGGTTTTCTGCTTTTGCTAGTTAAACACTGAGATGTTTGATAATAATGCCTAGAATCTGGACTAATTGAAGAGATCCAAGCTTCTTGTTTTTAATACAAATATGTATAGCACAGTGCTGAAAAAATTTTCTAGAAACACACAGATCACACATATATCAAATCATTAAGAAGCATTTAGTGAGTCTTTACTAAATGCTTTACACTGTTTCAAATTTGTAAAAAATATTAACATATTTATTAATTACTTATTTATGTAATTTATTTGAAAGCAATTTGTTGAGTAGATATTATGCCATGTATGGGGAGCTATAAAGATGGAGGGCATGGTGAAGATATTAGAAAACAATTATCGAAATGAATTTTAATATTTACCCGTTTATTTTTCCTACTTTTATCTAACATGTCCTTTAGAAGTTTGAAACCTAAGCAGTCTCTGAAGTCGTTTGTTAAAACTTCTGAAATTGGTATGTCCCTTTTTCCAAAATAAAGGTATCTTTGATATAGAACTCAGATTCTCAAGAACATTAACTTCCCTACGTTCTTTGTGACGCAAAGGGCAAAATGGTGATTCACTTGAACTAAAAATAAATGCGTTTGTAAAGGATGAAGAATCAAAAAAGTCATTTCTGGAATTTTATTATAATAAGAATCTGTCAGATATTAATCTGTTCATATTCTTTGTTGCATAAACACTCTACCTATAAAATACACCTATATCTCCTATGTTTGCAATGCTGTTACTAAATAAGGACATGGTAGAGCAAGGATAAACATATGATCTACCTGTTACCACTAGGCATCCCCCCACCCAATACTCAGTCACAACCACAAATTAATGGTTAAGATAGTTTACTGTTGAGTTCAGAGGCAACCTCAGAATACCTCTCCACACAGTCCTATAAGCAGATATAACCAGTTGACTAATGTTGGCCTATTTGTCAACACTTGGTCTAGAATAATGAAATTTACAGAAAGTAACTCAACAGTCAAAGTGTCAGTCTTATAGTATTCTGCACTTCAGTGTCTAGCACAGGACCTGATTTAGGGTAGATACGAATAAATATTGGTTGAATGAATAAGGTGATACATTGGGGAATGATTATATAGCATAGTGATGTCATTACCACTCTTTAAATAAACCAAGTGGCTGCAAAACTTCTGAAAATAAATTTTGCTCATTTTGCTGCCACCAAATGCTTTCATAATTGTGTCTTCTTCAAGTTCCTTTTCTCTAAGAGACAACTCTAACCTCTCTCTTGTCTCCCGACAGCCAGTATAGACTAATCCAGCAAATAAGGAAACCTGCTTTCTAAAATAATCACATTTTATATATATTGCTCTGAGAAGCATCTTTAATTTTTAAAATGGGAGCTAATGTGAATGAAATAAAGTATTCAACATTTTATGTGATAATCAAGGGAACAGGGATATAACCATTTAAGTGATAATAATTACACATGAAAATGTAATTCCTTGCCTCTACTGCCATACTGTAAGTTAAAAAAAAAATCAGAAAGTAGAATGATCCGCAAGAATTGACCTATGTAATGGGAAATCCAAGTGCCCTGAAAAATAAGAAATGTATCCTGGCTCAGAAACAGAATTTTCAAAATATCCATTAAATTTCTCAGGAATAATTCATTATCTTCAGGAAGTTCTTAGTTGGGAACAACTTTCTGGTACATGAGGTCTTTCAAAGCATTGTCAAATCTCTTAACAGCACTCATTTCTATTACAAATCTGCAGTCTTCTATTCAAGTGCTCACTCAATTTAGCCTGTCTTTACTTTTACTTGTTCAAGTGTAAAGGGCAAAAAGGCATTTTTAAAGTTTTTTCCTTAATCCCAATAATAGGCTGTGTAATAGTATCATAACTGACAATGTCTTAAAAATATCTAATATATTAATCTCCCTATACTTCAATCACATTTACTCTGATCATATTTACTCTGATAAAGCAAATAGATATGACAGGAAGATAAGAAGCCTGCTATAAATTTAGTAAACTATTCAAGCACAAAAAACAATTAATGCTCAAACATATTAGGTAATTTTTTTATTTTGAACAATATACCTATGATTTTAGTGGGAAAAGTTTCAAATAGAAAGAAAAATAAGTATCATCAATCTAATATTAATTGCCCTAATTAACATCTTGTTGTAGAAGTATATATTTTTATATAGAGATGCACATACTTACGCCCGTGTTTCAATGGCATGCAAATCCACAATTTATAATTAATTTTGAGTTCCACTGTATCTAAGCAAAGTGAACTTAGCAGATCAAAAGTATAGATTCACTATTACAGAAGATCTCTGAATTGAGTGAAAATTAGAAGTTATTCATTTTTGCTAAATTAAATGAATTATCTATAGAATTCATAAATGATACTATATGTACCATTAATAACTTCTTTTAAAAATATTAAATATATATGATACAAAAATATGGAATAATACTTTTAATATATGGAGAAAATAGAATGCCTAGTTATTAAGAATGAAGCAAATGATACACAGTACTGCTTTTTGAACAGTTAGAAGCCACATCTTTTTTTGAATAAAATTCTACTAGCACACCCAATATAGAAAAGTTAGAATTTCTCTATTTGAAGATGAAGAAAAGGAGAAATACTCAGTTTTCCTGCAATACCACCTTCAAACACATACAAAATTATCCCTGAAAAAATACTGTTTTGACAAAGCACAGAAAATCAGGACCCAAGATTCTCTGCTCTCAGGCTCTTCCTATCTAATAAGCTTCACAGTCCACACTGAATTCATCGACCATCTTAGGATAAATTCATTCATTATAATGTAACATTTGTGGAGGTAAGTTGGTTGATAGCTTAACACTAGAAACAGCACATATTTTCCACATTTCAAGTAAAGTGCACTAAAATAAATAACATAAACATCATTTCCATTCATTTTAGTTAATATTATCAGATGTACATGATGCAAGAGAATTTCAATTTTTCTATCTACAAAAACTCACCATGAAATTATAGTGAGGAAAAATGACTCTACTAATTTATACCACAAAATATTATATATATATGTATGTATGTATGCATGCAATGGGATAGTTTAATATGTGTTCTATATATGGAAAAACAATAATAAAAATTGGAGGAATATTGATCCAAAGATTGAAGTCATCTGAAACACTGCTTTTTTTCTGTAACAGCTGAAAAAAGTAACAAGTACAACAAAATTCATTGTACCCTGAGCTTCAAGGCATTATTCAAATCAATCCCCCCACATAGATTTATTATTAGACACAATATAAAGTCTCAGATCACACAGTCCCCTGCATGTAAATTTCCAAGTGTTTTCCCAAAATAAGTAAGAGAAAAAAATAGCTTTGCAATCTTTCCTTCTCAAACTCTTCTTTGATTTTAAAAGAAAAACGGGGAAAAAAATCTAAATTTTTAATATAACTCCATAAATATCTTTGTGCAAGGGATTTTCACCTGTGTTAGAAAATAAGTATATATTCTTTACATATATGCATATTTGGGGGAGGAGTTTGGTGGTTTATTAAGAAATAAGTAAATGTGACAGAGTTAAGACAAACTTCCCTGAAATCCACGGGCAGCATACAAAGGATAAGATAATTTAACAACAGTTTGATAAACATAATATTAAATGATTATGAAGAAGTCTCTGCAAACTATATGCAAAAGAAGTTTCATTTCTCTATAATTATGCACCATCTAGGACTTTTGATTTTTTTCTAACATCTTTATTGAATGTCAATCGCTATTTCCCTTATTTCAGAAGGTGATCATGCAAATGCCTATATCTTAAAATCTAGGAATAGTTTCTTTCTTAGGAGCCATCATGCTTTTTCTTATTAAACTACATAGATAGTGAAGACTATATACCTGAACTATTCCATTTTGCATTTCTCTGTGAAATATAAATGCTTTGCAGACTTTATTATAATGTCTTGTGTTTTCACATTTATTTGGTAAAAACAAATAATGCACAACTATCAAGACCACCTTTAATCTTGCTGCTCAATAATTGTCAGTAAAGATCATTATGAAATGTATGTAAATTAATATGTGCATATGTGCTAAATATGTTAATTTGGGGGGGAGGGAACATCCTAATCTCAGTGACCAGTTTTAGGGTTAAAAAAAAAGTCTCTCTCCTACACACTGTTAAGTATCATTTGACTAAAGGATAGCATCTTTATAACTATCATGTCTACATCATTGCCTTAACTACCAAGAAGAGTCAACTTAGAATTCAATCAATTTCTTCTTATTTTGCATAAGTTTCAATGCTCATTTAGCATCAGTGCATTTTTGTTGTTGTTTTTTTTTTAATTATAAGTTGTATCAAATTCAACTCAACAAGCTTTTCTGGACTTGTTATTGTTTGTATCACTTATATAGGAACTAAATCATGCAATGCTCTATATTGTCATTAAACTACATAGAGTGTAAGTTCTAGTCATCTCCTCAACTAACTGTGCTACAAAATTTGTACTTCTTTTAAGTCCATTGTGTTCAAATTAATCAAATCATAAATGAGATTTTAACCTATATTTCAAATTACTTCTTAAGTATTCCATGCTATTTTACCAAAATTAGTAATATCCACTAAATTCTGTTTTTAGAAGAGAAAGTTAGTCATTGTCTTTAATTTCGATATCTCAGGATTTTTATGTGCTAAGGACTGTGCTTAGGACTGGGAAGATAACTATAAATATGTTAGCATTTTTAGATTTGCATGTGAAAAAAATTAAAGGACTTAACATGACCAGAGCTAATCAAGAGCCTTTTTTTTTTCACCTAACAATGCTGGGATGCCAGGGAAGCTTCATAATTACATACTATATGTTGTCACTCTTACAAATCTCACAATTCACACATGTGCTTTACCTCCTACAATATTACTACTGAAATTTAGCCAAATTTTTGGCCTAATTCCTTTTCAAATATCCTTTTGCTAATTTCCATTTTGGCCAATCATTCTGGTGTTGCATTTCTACCACTCCTGTGCAGTTTGCACTTGTTTACATACGTCAGTGGTTTAAAACATATTACTGCTTTTGTTTTGAAATGTTTTCGAGAAAATCAAGCTTGTGATAGATGCTTAATAAATGATTGTTTACTAAGATAACTTCAAATTTTAAACATTTCCCAAAAGAAAATTAGGTAACTTTTTAAAGTACAGAGTTCTACATTCAACAGAAACTTGAAGCTTTCGAAAATATGCTGATTTGTTATGGGGAAAACCACTTATAGAAGAGCTATATCAAACCACTCTCTTTGGCTGCTGAGATTGTTGTCTTATGACTTTTTGTATCTCTAATGCCTAATTTAGATTGGTAATTTTTTTGAAAAACGAATTGTGACAATTGTTACAGAAAGAGAGAAGGACATTTTTTCATTTCATGTAACCTATGGTGATTTGAGGTTCCCAATTTTTAAAAAGCCAATAATATTTTATCGGTAAAATATGCACACACAAGAATTCTGTGAAAAAAATTCTTTATATATGAGACCCTTGCACATTACCTTGTATAAATCAAGTTGAAAAGAAAAAATATCATGCCAATAATAATGCAGAAGTTAATTAACATCATCTACAATCGTTTTCCTTTATTTCATCTGCATTTATAAATGATAATATAGAGTAAAAGTCTTATGAACTTCTTTATCTTTCTCTATTGCAATTGTTGTAATGTTCCTGAATTAAAGCTTTAAAAGAATTACAGTAGTTATGTAACTACACATTTTACTGCATATTTCATAACTTGAAGAGCCCTTATAAATGAAGTTTTTACGAATATAAAAATTGAAAGAGCTAGATATTTATAAGTGGTATCATGTGATCTATCAAAACATCTTACAAACTAATTTTGCCATCCTTATTTTGAATGCATTATAAGTTTTGCATAAATTTTAGCTTATGGGCTGTAGGTCATAAGATCCTCAGGGCTCTTATTTCACATCAAAATCCATCAAGATCTACTTAAACACCACAACCAAAATAAAGATACAGTTCTATAGATGGCTATATTTTAGTGCTTAAAACTCTACGCTTGGGCCCGGCTAGATAGCTCAGTGCATAAAGAGCTCGCTGGGAAACCACATGGGAGGCCCTGGGTTCGGTTCCTGGGGACCTCTCCTAGCGGGCAGACCGCCTTGAGAATGGCAAGCCGCCATGGGCGGGCCGGAGCCGCCGTGGGCAGGGCAAAAAGCTGCCACGGACAGGCAAAAGCCGCCACGGGCAGGGCAGGTCGCCCGCAAATCAAGCGCAGCCAGCCACCCGCGAACTGAAAAGCCGGCCGTGATGGAAGCAGAAGCCGCCCACAAGCGGGGAAAGCCGCGCCTGCGCAGTGACCAAGTCTCGGCGCGTCGCCGCAACGGGGGGGAAGGGGAGATATGTAATAAAAGAAATAAATCTTTTAAAAAAAAAAAAAAAAAAACTCTACGCTTTAATTTAGTAATGATAAATGTTATCAGACAGAGTAAAATGTTGTAAAGATTCTTAATATATTTGTTTAAGTAAAGAAAAATACATAGCAAGATAATGGCTTATATTTCAAGGTCAAGCTCTCTCCAAATAATTTTGACAAATAAAAATAACCTATATTAATGTAATTCAAAATATTCATGTTCTGAGGTAAAGTTACCGTGTATATATAACTGATATCCTATATTAGCTGGTCAAGACTATCTAGTGAAGCAATATAATATGGTAAACTTTCATGCTTTGAATTCATTATCTTTATCACTTGAAAAAGATAAAATGTTTCCACTTTAGATGGGAGTTTGCTCCATAAATACAAAACATTTAGCTCTACTTTCAAGTTATTTGAATATTTCAGGCTTTATCCTGCCACACACTCTTAAATTAATACTTGTGGTCTATCTAAATATGTGTCTTTAATAGGCTAATTTTTCAAAATATCTGATATGATCTAAGGTTATATAGCCTAAAGAATCTCCCTATGTTCCGATATATTTATGTTAGTAAACAAAATTGTAAAAGACCATTTTTTATCAGACAGTAAGCTTCACAGCATAAGCCCCTATAGCTGGGAAGAAAAATCAAGTGGACCATTCATTCTTCTCCACCATAAATTAATCCTATGTTTAAACAATTTTGCCACATAAGATTTTTGTATGACAAATTGAAAGTCTTTTTAAATGAAATAAAAGGCAATTGTATATCTGGTCAGTTTTCTCTCATGGTAGGATTCTAATTTTAAGAAATTATGTTTAATGAATATTTTATATAGTTCATCATGTATAGCATATTCAAAATCTTCCTATTACTTTAGCAATTCTGAGCTTCATACAATATCAATTGGGCGTCTATAATAAAGCTACATTTATCAGAATACTTATGGGAATGCATAACTAGGGAGATATAAATTTTATTGAAGGATCAAAATGGTAATTTTGAGGAAATGGCATTTAAATTAAATTAGCCAGACAGAGTATGGGAAAGGTGGTTCCAGTCAGAAGGAATAGCAGAGAGTGGGAAGGCTTTAAGGTAAGAAAGGATTTTGCTTTTTCAAAATACACTAAAAGACAGACGTTTTTTGCTAAATGTACTTAAGGAATGATAGAGTGACTTAAGGTAAAGTTGGAATAGTAACTCTGGCTGAATTATGAGGGCTAACAGGTAGAGTAAAAGGTTTTCAAATAGTTTGAACATAGGAGTAAAGAAGTAATATTATATAATAATTGATAATTAGATATGTATATAATTATACAATTCATACATGGTCTTTTTTAATATGCTTAAGTATCAACAGCAAAGATGCCTAAGTATCAAAAGTAAAGATATCTCCAAGAACCTCCTATCAATAACATACCCCAATTTAACCACTGTTAAAACTGTGCATATCTTTTCTTTGCTTATACAACCACAGTATACACAGGCAATAACGCTTTGCTATTAGTTACTTTTTTATTTTTTAAAAATGTGACCATATACTTCATGTTCTATAACATATCATTTTTATTAGCAAGATATAATAGAACACACACAATTGTAACTCATTCTTTAGGGTAGCCATAAAGCATGCCTCAGAAGAGAAGTATCCTACTTTACTCAAGCATTTCCCTACTAATGGTTATTTGGTCTCGTTTCCAGTTTTATAAATGTATTATCTTTTTTTTTTTTTAAAGATTTATTTATTTTATTACATATCTCCCCTCCCCCCGTTGCGGCGACACGCCGAGACTTGGTCACTGCGCAGGCGCGGCTTTCCCCGCTTGTGGGCGGCTTCTGCTTCTATTCACGGCCGGCTCTTGCTTCAGTTCGCAGGTGGCTGGCTGCGCTCCATTCGCAGGCAACCTGCCCTGCCCGTGGCGGCTTTTTGCCCTGTCCGTGGCAGCTTTTTGCCCTGCCCACGGCGGCTCTGGCCCGCCCATGGCGGCTTGCCATTCTCAAGGCGGTCTGCCAGCTAAGAGAGGTCCCTGGGAACCGAACCCGGGGCCTCCCATGTGGTATGCCGGTGCCCTATCGAGCCGGCCCCAATGTATTATCTTTTGACTTTTAGCTCTATTCTAAACCCACTGATACCCAACGAAGGAATGAAACAGTGGTTAATAAACAAACACTTTCATCATGATTCTGTTATCCAGTCTCAATTTTTCCCTTTAAGCAAGAAGTCAAGAAATTTTTCTTAAAGGACCAGGTAGTAAATGTTTTAGTCTTTGCAGACTAAAGGGACTTTGTTCCAACTACTCAGTTCTGCTGCTTATAGTGGAAAAAGCAGCTACAGACAAAATATAAACAAATGAGTGAAGCTGCATTACAATAAACTTTACTTTCAAAAGTAGACAGATCCCTGATCTAAGCAAACCTGGGGGAATTTTTAAAAATAATTTAATTATCTCAATGCATGACATATATTCATGAAACAGAACACTTTACCAAGTTTTCACCAGTACAACATTACTAACAGGGAAAAAAAAAGTTTGTCTCTGAATGATCATGGATTTCATATTATTCTTTACCTCAAGGTAGCCCATACATTATAAATAGAATGCATATATAGCCATGCCAGATTGATCTTCTCTCATACCTTAGAAAGTTTTCATGCAGCTTTTTAAAAGAGCTGCACTTATTCTGCTTTGCTTCCCAAACATGGAGATAAATATGTTCCCTGACAGACTGACTTTTTCTGAGGCAGCACTCAATTTATCACTCTTCTCTTAGAGTACTTTTTCCAAATCCTGACAAAAACATCCCTGAAATCTTCAGAGGAGAAAAATAAACCCTCATCTCAGGCCCTATAAATTACCACCAAGGATAGCCATGAATAAAATAAGAATGGATCCTGATTCATGCTTTTGCAACATCTTATAAAAAGGCAGCTCATGCTCCCAAGGCATTCAGCAGAACTTAGACCAAAGGAAATCAGGCAGGAAACACAAAAGAGTATATTCTCTTTTGAGCCAATTTTTTTTTATAAAAAGCCAATTATTGGAAATCTCTGAGCAGAACAAAGCTGGTGCTTTGCCACCTCTCCTAAGACTACTTCCTTCAAATTAAGACAACTGGGGGAGAAAAAAAAAACCGAACTACTTGGAACACAAAAGCAAGGCCATTGTTGCCAGAAGGGCTTAGTAAAAATGTACTTAGAGTTCTTGAGAGCACAGGAAAGCACATTAGCCCTGATTGGTTTAGAAGATAGCTGACTTAAAAGCTCCTGTCTTTGAAAAAGATGTGGTCCACATAACTTGATGTACCATGATGGGAAGCAGAGCCAAAACCAATTTGTGTGTGAAAGGAAAATAAAGAATACCTACAGGTGACTGAAGGAGTTGCCCACTTTCATTGCAATCGTTTGTTCACAAATAATTTAAAAATTATGGATGGCACACAAATGCTCAAGGACTACAGTGTAGTAGATACTTAAGAAACACATATATGTGCATATATAAATATATATCTTACATATAAAACTATATGCAAGAAAGTAATAAGGAACATAGACAAAGCACATAAAGATGTGTGATAATGGAACTGCTTACCTGAGCAGTGTTCACTAAAATCTGAGGTTGGAGAGTGGGAAGGGTTGGTTGAGGTAGGAATATTTACTGGAGAGGGGAAAGACGAATCTGGTTCTAGAAGAGATTAGAGAATTTGGACAGGAAGAAATGATGTTGTGAGGAAGATATGCCCAAAGAGCAAGGAGAAAGCATTCCAGGCAGAAGAATGCTGCAAGGAGTATAAAACAGAACATAGAGAGAAAATGAAGGCATCTTCATTAAATGGCTAAATGTGCATGGAGGGGGCGTGGTGAAAGGCTAATAGAATAATAATAGAAGCTGCATTAATTGAGTGCTAACTCTGTGCCTGGGATTGTACCAAGAGATTTCTGTGGATTTAGACCTCAAAACAATCATGTAAAATAGTTACCATTATTATTCCATTTGAAATACAGAAAATTGAGATGTAGTGAGATTAAATACTTCAATCAAGATCACACAACCAGTAAGCGCTAAAGTCAGGATTTAAACCATGCAGTTTTTAATAAATGAGCTATACAACTGTGGCAGGCTGAGAGGAATCTACAGATTTTTAGCCTGAATACAAGGACAAGGAAACTCTACAGGAAAAGGTGAATTATTTTGATCAAGGACATGAGAAAATCAGAGTTTTATTTAGGAAAATTGATAGTGAGGATAGGAAAAATGATCAGGAAAGGAATAGGTTGAAAGTGAAGAGCCATGTAGCAGGTTATTTTGAGAGTGTAGCAGAGTAGAAATTACAAATTTGAAATTGCCTGGTGGGAACAGAAATGTAAAGGAGAAAGAACAGAAACAGGAAAATGTGAGAGAGAAAACAAATTCAAGAGAGAGAATTGGAGTCCACTAAAATGGAAGCTGGGGGTGAGACTAGGAAGAGGGAATGTTTCAAGCTGACTTATTTCTGAACAACGGCAAGAAGAAAGTTTTGAAGGATGAGGATAAGCTCACTTTTTATAATACTCTTGAAGTGTCAGTGGGATATTATACTGACAGAAAAGTCTAGGAAGCAGATGAGTATTTCTTGAGTCTCTCAAATTCAACATGTCTAAACTGAATTCACAAAAATAACAGCAAACCAATGTGATCCTACTGTAATTCTCGTTCACTTGGTACTGGGCATCCCTTGCTGCAAATTCCAGATGGCTAGGTCATTCTTGATGTCTTTCCATCATTAGCACATAGCCTCATCTCCAGATTGTCACAAGTTCTGCAAATTTCACTTCATAAATATCACTGAAATTTGTCAATTTATCTCCATTTACACTGTTACCACTATAGTCCAATAATCACTCACCTTTATTTCAAAAATGGCCTCCTAACAGGCTATACAACTTCCATGTGATTGACGACCAATTCATCCTATACACTGCAGCTAGAGTAGTCTCATCAAGATATAGATTATGTTGTCCAGATGCCACCATCTCCCTTAAATCCACAGTTACTTCTATTTCTGTAAGGTTAAAGACTAAACAGCCTCACTTTCGAGGTCCTGTTACCATCTGACTCTCATATCCTATCATATCCTACCTTCTCTGGGTGGTACAGACTTCTTACACTCTTCAGGTCAACAGTGCAATAAAGTCTTTTTATATGCTTTTGTATGTTCCTTTTATTATCTAAATATCTACTCATCCTTCACATTTCAGTTTAGAATAACTTCTTCAAAAAGCCTTCCAAAAACCCCTAATTAGGTCAAATAATACTGTTATATTTGGAGCATTCATTTCCAATGCAATTTCAAATTTATTTGCATGGTTATTTGATTTGTTTTCTCTCTACTTCAACACCAACAATTCATACTTTAATCTGCTTCAGGCAGGCTTTTGATCTACCACTTCACTAAAGTTTCCATTTTCAAGGTAAGCAAAGACCTATCTTTCTCAATCCTGTGGTTAATCTACAATCACCTTGCTTGTCCTTTCACTAGCAATCAACACATTTCAAAGGAAATTTCTTCTTGAAACCCTTCAATACTTGACTTCCAGGGAAACCCATTCTCCTAGTTTTCTCCACGTGCTCCCTCTCAGTTGCCCTTGCAAGTTCCTCCACCACTTCTCTCTCTACCGCTAAAGGTTGGTGTAGCCCAAGGCTCAGCACCACACCCTCTTCTTTGTCTACATTCAATGCCTAGATGATCTCTACTGGTTTCAGGTCTGTAGATATCTCATGTCTCCTGACAACCTCCCCATTTTTGTCTCCAGTCATTCCCCTTAATTTCAGCATGTTTAGTTTCCTAGTGTTACTGTAACAATGGACTACAATCTAGATGGGTTAAAAGAGCAGAGATTTGTTGTCTTACAGTTCTGGAAGCTAGATATCCAAAATCTGTAAGGGAGAATCCTTCCTTTCCTCTTCCTAGCTTCTGGTGGTTTGTTGATAATCCTTGGGCTTCAGTCTCTGCCTCAGTTGTCATATGGCATGCTCCCCAGTATCTGTGTCCAATTCTTCCCTTCTTATAAGAACACAAGTTATGTTGGTTTAGGGCCCACCCTCATCCAGTTTGGTCTCATCTTAGTTCATCATATCTTCAAAATGCTGTTTCCGAATAGGGTCACAAACACAGGACTGGGAATATGAAGATATCTTTTCAGAGGACACAATTCAACCTATAACACAACCTCATATATCCAACTGCCCATTTAACATCAACTCTAGGATATCTTAGAGGTATTTCAAATTATTTCCATAGTAGGTTGGGGCATATTAAAAACATTTTGTCTACAGTATCACATTTTTTAAATAGTGCCTACTCCCCATCACTCTCTTTCTTCTTGCCAGCCTTACTATTCCTCATGGCACTTATATCTAAATGTACATCATGTACTTCATGATAAACATGAAGCCCATGTTCATGCCTTTTCTCTCCCTGCTTGGATCAGCACACAAGTAACCCTGGGGATTTGCAATCTGTAATGGGGAATTGTAGTGTAAATCAGCCCTCTATATCTTTTTCAGCCCCTTTCCTCTCTACCTCGGACTTATAATCTGTTATTTTCTCCCATTTCTTTTCTCTCCATTCCTTAATAAATTACTGACTTAACTAAACTGACTTGCACTTAAAATTCATTTTTTGTAGCTTAGCCAAGAACCTAGAGAAAATCCGGCAAAATATTCTTCATGGCACTTATATCTAAAAGTATAGCATGTACTTGATTGTTACTATTTTCTCCATGAGAATTTAAGTTCCTGAATGTATTATTTTACCAATGGATTTCCAATGCCTAGATCACAACCTGGTAACAAGTAGCTATTCAAATATACTTATTAAATTAAATAACTGATAATAATATCAATTGCCATTACTAAGCTGTAAACTCCCTGGGTGCAGAAACTGCTTCTGTGTTTGATTAGCATTGTATTCCTAGTGCCTAGGAAAATCAATAAATATTTCTTGACTGCTTGAATAAATAGAAATAATATTAGAGTAGGCCAGTCTTACAAATGACAAAGGAGGATAAAGTTGCAATAAGGAGTGAAGGTATCCAAAATGGCAAATGCTGAAAAGAGGCTAATGATGGCATGAATTGATAAAAGGAAAATGCATTTGATAATTAGGCACATCAGTAGCAGGTTATCATC
>PVKH010003059.1:0-25679 GCA_004027955.1 Chaetophractus vellerosus | reverse complement strand
GGACGAGCTGGGAAATTCTCTCCGAATGTTGAAATCAGTTCCCTTTTATAAGCAGTCAACTGAATGGATAACAGCGTCATCCATTCTTCATCCAATCTTGCTGATTGATGCAGATGCAATTAGCCCCAGGCTTGCTGGACCCAACAGCTGGGCACAATTACCTGGCTGAGTTGACACATTAGCCTAGCCATCACACAGTTGAACAAGGAAAAGGCATATTTCTTGATAATGAACATGCAAAATGTGAAGAGGTAATGTGGGACAAAACAACATAAAGAGGGGAAACAAAGGGATATAGGCGCAGAGAAGGTGTATACTATTGATGCTAAGTTGGTATCTTTTCAAAATAGTAGGTTATAGATGTAGGTTGTATAATACAAACCCCAGGAAAACCACAAAGAAAGTACTTAAAAAATATACAGAAGCTGAGGTGGCTTAGGTGATTGAGCGCCTCTCTTCCACATGGGAGGTCCCAGGTTCAGTTCCTGGTGCCTCTTTAAAGAGAAGATGAGCAGACACAGAAAGCACACAGCAAATGGATACAGAGAGCAGACAGTGACTGCAAACAATGAGGGGCAGGGGAAGAATAAGTAAATAAAATAAATCTTTTATATATATATACAAAAGCAGAAATGTAAAAGGGATCAAATACATCACAAAAGATCAACTATACAGAAAAGGAAGTTACAATAAAAGAAAAAGCATATGACATAAATAACAAAGGACAGGGGGCCTGGCTGTAGCCCAGTGGATGGGGCGCTGGTTCACCACATGGGGGGCCCCGGGTTCAGTTCCTGGGGCCTCTCTGAGTGGGCAGACCGCCTTGAGAGTGCAGGCCGCCATGGACGGGGCAGAGCCGCCATGGGCAGGGCAAAAAGCCGCCACGGGCAGGGCAAAGCCGCCATGGGCAGGGCAAGTCGCCCGTGAACAGAGCCACCCACGAGCAGACCAGAGCCTCCCGCGAGCAGGGCAAGCCGCCTGCGCGGTGAGCTGACTTGGCACATCGCCGCAACGAGGGGAGACAAAAAGCAGACACAGAACGCAAAAGTGAACACAGCAGAACAAGCAGAAAGGGGGGATATGTAACAAAAAAAATTGATAAAAAAAAAAGGACAAAAGTGCGGAAGTAAGTCATGCCTTTCAGTAATAACACTGAATGCTAATGGAAATAAACTCCCCAATAAAGAGACACTGACTGTTAGAATGGATGAAAAAGCATGAGCCAAGTATATGTTGTTTACAAGACAGTCACTGTAAATCCAAAGACACAAATAGGTTGAAAAAAAGATGTTCCATGCAAATAGTAACTGAAAAAAAGCAGGGGTACCTATCTGACAAAACATACCTCAAATCAAAAAATCTGTTACAAGAGACAAAGAAGTACACTATATATTAATAAAAGGGTCAATTCACCAAGAAGTAATAATCATAAATATTTATGCACCTTAATCAGGGTGCACCAAAATACCCAAAGCAAACACTGGCAAAACTGAAGGGAGAATAGACACCTCTACAATAATACTTGGAGGCTTCAATACACCACTCTCATCAACAGATTATCTGGACAAAAATTTAATAAGAAAACAAAGAACTTGAATAGTATGATAAATGGCCTAGACTTAATTGCCATATACAAATATTGCATCTCAAAACAGCAGGATAAACATGCTTCTCAAGTGGACATGGATTGGTTATCCAGGATAGACCACATTCTGGGTCCAAAAAACAAGTCTTAATAAATTTTAAAAGATAGAAATGATACTAAGCAACTTCTCTGACCATAATGGAATGAAGTTGGAAATTAAAAAAACAGGCAGAGAACTGGAAAATCCATAAATATATGGAAATTAAATAACACACTATTAATCAGTGGGTAATAAAAATTATAACATCAATGAATATCTTGAGATAAATGAAAACTAGGATACAAAATATCAAAACTTAAGGGATACAGAAAAAGCAGTGCTGAGGGAAACTGATAGCCCTACATGTTTACATTTAAAAGAATAAATAGCTAAAAGCAAATACCTAAGTGCACACTTGGAAGGATTAGAAAAAGAACAGCAAACAAAATTCAAAGCAAGTGGAAGCAAACAAATAGCAAATATTAGACCAGAAATAAATGAAATAGAGAATAAAAATAACAGAGCTTGTAAACACAACCAAAAGTTGGTTCTTTGAAAAGATCAATTAAGTTGACAACCTCTTAGATAGATGACAAAAGTAAAAAAGAATTCGCAAATAAATAAAATCAGAAATGAGAGGGGGAATATTTCTACTCATCCCACAGAAATAGAATCATAAGAGGATACCATGACCAAATTTGTATACCAACAAATTAGACACCTAGACGAAATGACAAATTCCTAGAAACAAATGAACAATGTACACTGACTATGGAAGAAATAAAGTATCTCAAAAGCCTAAATATAGACTGGGTTTGAGATGTGGCGGTGGGACAGCCCTGGCTGGTGTCGGGGGCCAGCAGGGCGGCGTGTTGGTGCAGAAACCCTAGGACTATGTCCGAAGCAAGGAATTCCCGGGACTACCTTATGAGTACGTACTTCTGGGGACCTGTAGTCAACTGGGGTCTTCCCATTGCTGCCATCAATGACATGAAAATGTCTCCCGAGATTATCAGTGGTCGGATGACATTTGCCCTCTGTTATTATTCTCTGACATTCATGAGATTTGCCTACAAGGTACAACCTCGAAACTAGCTTCTGTTTGCATGCCACGCAACAAATGAAGTAGCCCAGCTTATTCAGGGGGGACGGCTTATCAAACACGAGATGACTAAAAAGGCATCTGCCTAACGATGGAAAATAATGAACATACTCTTTGAAGGGACAGCATTACCACCTACTGCTACTGAGTCACAGATTCCATCATCACAAATAGTCTTGCTAAGGAAAAATATGCTGTATGCTATTTTTACTAACCAGACTATTTTTTTTTTAGATTTTTTTGTTTATTTATTTAATATATCCCCCCTTGCTGCTTGTGCTCGCTGTGTTCATTTTTGCTTTTGCGTTTTTCCATGTCTGCTTATCTCCCCCTGCTGCATCAGCTCACCTCATGGTGGCTTGCCTTCACCAGGAGGCCCCGGGAACCGAACCCCAGGCCTCCCATGTGGTAACCCAGAGCCCAACCAATTAAGGCATAGCCGGTTCCCCCAGACTATTTTTATAGAAATAGCAGAGAGTATCTAAACCAATTCTCTGCTACCTTACAGAAATACTGGGTATTTTCTCTTCATAAAGAGTAGCTTAAAATATGCAATTAGCTTAATAATTTCCAATGAAGGTTTTATCTGCAGTAATATGTATATTATCTATTAGAATTTACTTGATGAAAAACTGAAAAGAACAAAATTCATGACTACTTAGCTCTTAAGTACTCAGAATTTTTGACATTTTCTTTAATGACCACAAGACAACCTACCCTGGCCTCCTGTCTAAAATCTTATTTTAAGTGTTTGAAAATTTTTATCTCTGTATTTCCATGCAGAATGTATATTGAAATGCTGTAATTTAATGGCAAGAAATGATTTCAGTATTTGCTAAAAAAAAAACAAAGCCTAATTATAAGTAAAGAGATTCAATCACTCATCAAACAACTCCCAACAAAGAAAAGTCTAGGACCAGATGGCTTCACATGTGAATTCTAACATTCCAAGAATTAATACTAACCCTGCTCAAACTCTTCCAAAAAACTGAACATGAAGGAATACTCCCTAACTCATTTTATGAGGGCAACATCATCCTAATACCAAAGCCAGATACAGATACTACAAAAAAGAAAAATTAGAAGCCAATTACTTTTATGAATATAGATGCAAAAATCATCAACAAAATACTAGGAATTAGAATTCAACAGCACATTAAAAGAATTCTATACCGTGATCAAGTGGGTTTTCTCCCAGGTATGCAAGCGTGGTTCAACATAAGAAAATCAATACAATACATCACATTGACAAAAACAAAGGGAAAAAATGACATGATCATTTTAATTGATGCAGAAAAGGTATTTGACAAAATACAGCATAATTTCTTGATAAAAATACTGAGAAAAATGGGAATAGAAGGAAAGTTCCTAAACATGATAAAGGGCATGTATGGAAAAACCCACAGCTAATATCAGACCCAATGCTGAAAAACTGAAAACTTTTCCTCTAAGATCTGAAAGAAGACAAAGATGCCCACTGTCACCACTGTTATTCAACATTGTACTGGAAGTTCTAAAAATAAAAAGCATGCAAATTGGAATGGAAGTACTAAAACTTTTACTATTTAAAAATGGCAATATGATCCTATATTTAGAAAGTCCTGAAAAACTGCAACAAAGATACTAGAGCAAAAAAAAAAAAAAAAAAAAAAAAAGAGCTCAGCAAAGTGGCAGAGTACAAGTCCTCCACAAAGTAAGGGAAATACAGCCCTTTCACCTAACACCTGGATTGGGCTGGGCAATGGCTGAGGTATCTGGTTGAACTCCCTCCACCAAGCAGGCCTTAACACCCTGCTGACCTGCAGGCCAAGTGTATGTTTGTGTCTATATGTAATTACAATTTCTCTTTATTGCAAAATTAGATTATTTTGTTCCAACGAATTCTGCAAACCTCATTTTGGAATTAACAACAAAATGAGTTTCTTTCTGTGGAGTGCAGAATGAGGTTTCTTTGCTAGTATCAACATTTACAGCAACTGAATCAGAATTTTGATCGAAGAGCAATCGCTGATACTGATTAGGAGTATGTGTAGCCTCATTTATGGTAATGAATTTGCATCTTTAGTGTTGGCTGAAATGGACAAGCAAAAAAGATGACTACGATAATGTATTTGTGAGGAATCCATTCCAGTGACGAAAAGTGGCATTGACATTGTCCTGTCATTAAAAATACTTTATACATAAAGTAAGTTTCAGGACAAATAGAACAGCAGAGGCATACTTAAAATTCAGTTCCAATAGGTGCAAAGATTAGAGAGTTTAAGAAGTATTGACCCAGCTGTTTCAGAAATGTACCTAAATAAATGTTAGGGTTAATGGAATCTTGCTTAGCTTTTAACTACTGACAAGGTCACATAATACAATGCTTTCCATGGACTACGTATAAGTTTTGTTAAATGTGCTTACTTCTTTATTCACAATAAAGAATTCGTACATGAAAATTACATACCATTTTTAACATATCAGGGAAAATTACTTCATGCAAGTGTGGATTTTTAAATTGTAGTTTGATAATAAAAACTAAGAATTTTTCCATCAGCTCTCATAAAGTCATCTGCAAGAGACGAATGCTGAAATGTGCCTCTGCTAATCTTGTCATTAAAGAACACTTTCCTTCATGTAGGTGCCTTGTTTATTTACCATGTATATAATTAAAGTACATGTGCAAGTGGGTAACACCTCACATTCTCCACACTACCTGATAAAATGGAAATACATTGGAATTGCAATGAATCTCTAGATGATTTGAAGGAGAAATGAGGCCTTAAAATTACTGAGTCTTTGAATTCATGTGTATGGTGTATCTTGAATATATGTAGAACTCCTGGAAATTCTTATTTACAGCATATTTTCATTTTCAGTAGTTTTACACATCTTCACTCAAAATCATTCCTATATCTTACATTGTGATGGGTTGTAAATGCTTCTTGTATTTCATTTTACATTGTAATAGAAATTAAAGTAGAATTTTATTTTGTACACTGTGGCCTTCCTAAATTTACTAATTAGTTCTAAAATTTTGTTAATACTTTTTATATACCCTAACACATCCTCAGCAAAGTTTTCTTTTCCTTTAACAAGTTTTATGCTTTTTATTCTTCTCTGACTTGTTCTAAGTCCTCCACTATGTAATAAATAGAAGTGATGAGAGGAGACATCCTCTCCTTGGTCCCTAGTTAGGTAAAGCATTCAGTATTTCAACATTATACATGATTGTGCTGTAGTGGTAAGAGTCATCCTTGCCTAACCTGAAATATAAAGCATTGTCTTTCAATTATTATATGTGAATTATGGTGATGAGCAAGGACATAATTCACATAGTCCTAATTTTAGTAGGAAAGCATTCAGTCTTTTAAAATCCTGTTATCTTGTGAGCTGAAAGGCTTACATATATGAATGCTCAGAAACACAATTTTCACCAAAGTAATGTCTTCATGGACTGATTTTCCACAGCTGGTCACTCAGAATGGCAGTGTCCATAGGTCTTGTAGATTTGGGGATTGTAATACTTTGATTACTAATAAAACTTGATTCTTGCAGTGAGTTTACATTCCCGAACCGGCCATAGTGAGGTGAAATAGGTACCATCTGGGCTTCTGTTTGCCTCAACGATCTATTGAGTGCAGGACCTGCTCACCCACTGAGATGTATTGTTTTCCATAATATCAGAAACAAGTCAAAGATATCTGTTCTACCCTTCAGCTGTTTAATCACTGACTCAATAGATGACCATCAATGACTCTTTAGTGATACCCAAAGTGCTGTCTCTCTCAACCACATTCATTTGCCCTAGAAAGCACCCACATCAGACTTCACACTTCCTCCAATCCCCAACCTATAGCATTTCCACCACAGAGCTCCATAACTCAGCCCTCCAACACTTAATCTTTTGTCCAAACCCCTCACACTCTTCCCCAAAGAGCCACAATCATTGATGTCCACAAACTCCCTCATCTCTTTAACTTTCATCCCTGAATTCTGGTCTCTAATGTCAAGATCCCGTCCCCTCCCAACTCAATATCATTAGCAGATCACACAGGACTGACTCCAGCTACTCTTTTCACTGTTCCTAAGGGAACTCAGAATTCTCTTTGGGAGTTTGCCAGAATCACTACTGCAATGTTAAATGTTTAGCTAAAACCAGGAAGTCCTTGCTTGTCTCTATGCCCATATTCTTAAGTCCCATATACAGATGATCATATATCAAAGACCCCAGTTATTACCCACTTCCTGAACACATGGATATGGTAACAACACACACAACTCACACACATACACATACATGCACTCAACTTCTAAATGATTAAAATAAATTGTTTACACACACATACACTGATTATCATACATCCGTATGAATCAACACACTGATGACCACAATTGAATCATCTTTATTAGGCAGTCTGAACATGCAATGATAAAACCTGGATAAAACTGTCAAAAAAACTCTTTGAAGGCATTGGAGAGTAACCAGTATAAACAGGATTTATGGAGGTATAATCACAGAAAAGAAGCACAATGATGTGCCAAGTATACCTGGCTTTTCTGCTGAAGCATTTGACAGTTTTGAGTATGGGATTACAAAGTCCCAGAAGGAAGAGGGTGCCTTTCTGGGCTGAGGACAAACAGGGTGACCTTTTTAAAAGCAAAATGTAGGGGCTTCTGATTCCAGATAGGATGTAGTGGTAGAGGGAAGACAAGTAAATAAATGATTCATTAAAACATGCATGCTTTAAGGACCCGAGAATTAGATAAGTAGAACGAACCATATGAACTAAGATTCCAGAAAGGGAAGACACCCTCTAAGGCGAGAAGGTATCTCCGCACATTTCCACACATGAAAGATCTGTGTAGACACTGAAAATCATAGGCAGAAAGACACAGCTAGGGCATCAAAACAAGCAGATGGACAGGTGGACTTTGGGCATTTGGAGGGTGAATTGAAATCTAGAGAACCTCCAAACTCAGGGGTGATTTTCCCCACTATATTAGTTGGGGTCTGCACAAGAAAGGCAGTATCACATCTCTTGTAGTACCATGGTTCTTTGGAGATAACATCCAGCCAGAGGAATATGCCTAAAATAATTCATTTTTAAAAATGACTTTAAAGACAAGTAGATTAGATTGACTATAATCAAAGCTGTAACCCAGTCAGAGTGCAGTTCAAATCCTGAAAAGAAAGTGATAAGCCCTCCCTTTCTCGGCCCAAGGGAGGCAAAAGCCAATCTCCTTGGAGAAAATGACATCATCAATCTCGGCCTGATTATTGAACACTGATATACAATTAAAAATATGATCTGTGCAAACTGTCAGGGAATGTGATGAATAATCAATAGAACAGAGACAAGACCAACAGGTACAGATATACCTTGATGTTGGAATGAGAAAAGCAATGTAGATTATTATAAGTATCTATAGTAGGTTGAATTGTGTATGCCAAAAAGAAAAACATATACTTAATCCATTCCTATAGGTGTGAATCACTATAAATAGGACCTTTTGAAAATGTCATTTTTATAGTCAAGTTGTTACCAAATTGAATGAGAGTCAGCCTTAATTCTATTCCTGGAGACTTTATGAAGAGAAAACCATGTGGAGCAGAAGCTGAATATCATTAGAACACAGAAGAGAAAAGAAAGGGCATTACCAAGTGAAAGGAAAACCAAGGAACCCCAAAGATTAATGGCAAGCCAATATCAGAACACCAGTCTTTGGAGAGAAAACAAGGCTTTTAGCCTCTGAAACTATGATCCAATAAATTTGTTTGGTTAAGCCAATCCATTATATGTTATTTATCTGAGTAACATAGAAACTCAGACAGTATGGTATGTAAAATTGGGAAAGAATTAAAATATATGAAAAGATGGAAAAGTACAGTAGTGCAGGCTTTAGCAAAATATATTATATGGGTTAACTCAATGAATAGGGTTAAGAGACATTACACATAGATGTCAAGATTATTGAACCTTAATATCCATTAATAAGAAATATTTAAAAAAAAAACCAAAAGCACAGAAAGGGGGTTGGATGAGGGCTTTGCAAAATCCTTCATAAATACATGGGTTAACTAATTATAATCTTCTTTGTTCTCATTTTCCCACATGAGAAACAAGGATAATTACCAATTACAAAGTACAAGGAACAGGCCTTCTCTTGTAGTGGAGAGAGATCCACAATTTTCTTTCTTGTCCTTCTTAGCATGTGTACAAGAGGTGGGAGTCACTCCCAGGGGATGTAAGTCTCATGGCTTTGTGTACCTGTAGACTTCTGAAGTTTACTTATCCATGTATGACTACATCCCTGACAGGCACATATATGTTGTATCATTAAGATAAGGGTAAGACACATAAATGTTGGTTTGCATTCAAAGTTATTTTCTGACTGAACCAAATATTTGTGTTTTTACCTACATTAAAAAACTAGGACTTTTTAGATTATTCAGCAATATTTTTTTTTGCTTCCATATATACAAATATGAATTTATTGAGTTAGATCTCATTTCATATTCATACATAATTTTTCATTCAATATTCTCAGGTTACTTCAAAATTCTACATTGCTTTACTGTATATTTTCAATCATAAGGTTTTTTCAGAATTCTGGATTCTTTGCTGAATTGGATACCTATAAACTGTTTTATTTTCCAGTCTGAGTTTTCTGATATGAAATCCAGCTAAAAGTTTACCTATTTTAACTTTAGGACTGTTGCCTCCTCATCGGGAGAATATTAATGCTACTAGAGAATGCGTGCTCACTGGGGACTTTCTTTCACTTGTGATGCTGAGAGTGCTTTTACTTAGTGTGAATTCCTTCATGCCCTACAAGTGTTGCTGTATGAATAAATGGTTTCTCATTATTTCTTTGAATAACTTTGGCAGCATGCATTATCTGTCATTCCCCCTAAGGGTTTTGCCCTACTAATAAATACTTTTCATGATTATCTTTTGTTAGTGGTTATTCCTACCCTGAATTTTCTTTTGCACATCAATGCTGGTACTTGGCTAAATGCTTGTGCACACTGATCCCAAACCTAGCATTTCTGTCCTGTAGAGTTCATGCATTTCAAGAATAAATTATAAGTTAAGGCATTTCCACAGATACATAGAATTTCGGCCACATGTGATTTATCTGGTTTATGACTTAAGAGTAGTAGATGAAGACTCTTCCACTTCCATCACATGTATATTGTGAGTTCACTCACTTTGTATATCATCAGACCATCAACAGAAGGCTTTGCTACATAGATGACATTCACATGGATTCTTCTCAGTATGAATTCGATTAGATTAGCTGAAGTATTAAGGATGATGAAAAGCTCTTCCAAGTTTATTAGTGTTTCTTCAGTGTGTGAGTTAAGTGGTATGTTAAAGGTTAATTCTATGATTGAAATCTCTTCTATATTCAGAATATTTTACTGAGTGCTGTCATACAAGGTCAGAACATTGGCTTTTATAGGATTTCCTTCCAATTTGAGTTCTCTCATGTTGTATGTGATATAGAAAAATAAATTTAAGGTTTTTCCATATTGATGACATTTATACAGTTTCTCTGTAAGTGTAAGTACTCTCACGTCATCTAAGGCCAGAACACATGAAAGCTTTCCCACATAGGCCACATTCGTGTTGTTTCTCCTTATTGTGAAATCTTTTCTGTCACCAAAGAGCAGAACAATGAGGGCTTTCTGACAGATGACATTCATATGGTTTCTCTTGCATGACTTCTCTCATGTTCTCTAAGATGAGAACACTGACGGAAGACTTTCCCACATAGATGACACTGATATGGTTTCTCTCCAGTGTGAATCCTCTCATGTAGTCTAAGGCCAGAACACCGGGTGAAGGCTTTCCCACATATATGACATTCATAAGGTTTCTCTCCAGTGTGAGTTCTCTCATGTTCTCTAAGAAAAGAATTACTAAAGGCTTTCCCACAAAGATGACACTGGTATGGTTTCTCTCCAGAGTGAGTCCTCTCATGTCGTCTAAGGCCAGAACAATGGGTGTAAGCTTTCCCACACAGATGACATTCATAGGGTTTCTCTCCAGTGTGAGCTCTCTCATGTTGTCTAAGATGAGAACGTCTACTGAAGGCTTTCCCACATAGATGACATTCATAGGGTTTCTCTCCAGTGTGAATCCTTTCATGTAGTCTAAGGCCAGAACATCGAGTGAAGGCTTTCCCACATAGATGACATTCATAGGGTTTCTCTCCAGTGTGAATTCTCTCATGTTGCCTAAGGTTAGAACGAGCAGTGAAGGCCTTCCCACATAGATGGCATTCATAGGGTTTCGCTCCAATGTCAGATGCATTGTATCGTGTAAGGCCAGAGGTTTGATTAAAGCCTGTACCATTTACATGATATTCACATGATTTACTTCTAGTGTGAACTTGCTTATGTTGAGTAAAAGATGACTGGTCAATGAGGGTTTTTCCAAATGGTTTGGTGATACAAGATTTCTTTCCCTGTTGAGTTAACACATGTTGAGACACTTTGGATCTCAGTGTGAATTCTTCTTGCAAATCATTATATTTAAATGGATTCTTTGGAATGTGAGATCCCTGCATTTGGGAAGAAGATGAGAGTCTTAAAAGGCTTGCCCATATACATTCATTTAACTCTTACTCTACAAAAGAATTCTTGACTAATCCTTCAGTGATAGTCTCCAATTAAACTCTTCTCCATGTTAGCTATATACATACATTATCTCCTGCACACAGAGAAAATTTCTCTATCGTAGAATTCCAACAGCAGTTATCTGATCAATTTTGAGGACTGCATGATATTTCAAACATTAGATCTATGAGCCATGTTTATGCAATTGTCTTTTATTAAGAACTCAGGTTATGGTTCTGTGTGCAGGTTAAATTCCAAAATTCAAAATATCAGACTTTCAGCTCAATTAGCTTTTATCTATTTATCTATCTATTTATTTATTTATTTACTTATTTTTTTTTTAACCGGGAGGTCCCAGGGATCGAACCCAGGTGCCTCCATATGGCAGACAGACGCCCAACCATTTGAGCCACATCCGCCTCCTTCAATTAGCCTTTAATACGAACTTTAGTTACTTAGGTAATTATACTGAATTTGTAATTTATTCTATTCCTAGGTATCAGTTTGGAAGACCAGTATTTATATCCATGAAGCTTACCAATGACATGATGGTAGATGTGTCTTTCCTGCAGATATTCCATAAGGTTATCACTTCTTGTTTGTTAATGCCACTTTCCCTGCCTGAAAAAAAAACAATTTATCATTTAGGTATTACTAGGAAAATGAAAATGATGGACAGATCCAAATTTTCCTGTATGTTTCAAATATTGACCCTTAGCTTGTAACAAATATCAAATTAAGGAATACTCTATGCAGTAGAGCACATTATAGGACACTGACAATTACAAAGGATTTTCAATATTGAAATATGAGAAAAATAAAAAGAACATGGGATGTGGGAGAAGAGAAAGAAAACATTCAAAGAGAAGGACAAGGACGAGGGTCATTTTGTGAAAGCTAAACTCCAATAGTACAAGAATGTTCATTTCCCTAAAACCAAAGACACTCAAATAGCGATTGATAAGTATATGGAAAAACAATCACATGTGAGGAAAATTTTCCCAATATCCTCACCTACATTTCAGAAAATTTAACTCACTTAGGGAATTCTGCAAATGATATTTCCAAAAACCCACTTACTGAACAGACTTTTCCTTGTACAGAAAGAAGCACAGGTGCCTAGAGCTCACCTGAACTCTGGTTTTGGAGAAATCTTATTCCTTCTTTCCACAGTTCCTTTCCTTGCTCCAATTGGGACAGCACATCTGATTTGCAGACCTGAAATCCTTTTTGCAGGAAAAAGATACATGAGTTCTGTGGAGATAACAACAGATGATACTCAAGTCCAAGGCAGGTTACCAAAGAAGAATAAGGTAAACAATGAAGGTCAGCCAAAGGAACTGTACCTGGAGAATCATGATCATCTTTCACAATCAAAGGGCTAACATCTTGAACTTCTTACCAAATACAGTGAGGACCTCTGGTTGTATATGCCCATGCCCAAATTCAAAGAGACTGCATAACCCTCCATATTTCCACACAGGGTGAAATTCAATATCTTCAGTGGTTGATATTTTCAAAAAGAATTCAATAAACACAATCTCCACCAGAACTATATACTTTCTATGTGGAAAAGAATATGTCTCGGGCCCGGCAAGATAGCTCAGTGGATAAAGAGCTCGCTGGGAAACCACATGGGAGGCCCTGGGTTCGGTTCCCGGGGACCTCTCCTAGCGGGCGGACCGCCTTGAGAATGGCAGGCCGCCATGGGCGGGCCGGAGCCGCCGTGGGCAGGGCAAAAAGCTGCCACAGACAGGCAAAGGCCGCCGCGGGCAGGGCAGGTCGCCTGCAAGTCGAGCACAGCCAGCCACCCGCGAACTGGAGCCGGCCGTGATGGAAGCAGAAGCCGCCCACAAGCGGGGAAAGCCGCGCCTGCGCAGTGACCCAGTCTCGGCGCGTCGCCGCAGCAGGGGGCAAGGGGAGATATGTAATAAAATAAATAAATCTTTAAAAAAAAAAAAAAAAAAGAATATGTCTCTTATTTTTACTACTGTAATGTGAAGCCTCAGCATAGTCCCTCAAGGAGAATAATTATTGAGAAAATATTTAATCCACTTATTTATACTTTAAAAAAATATTGAGTTCCCAGCTCTGTTCTGAATGTTAGAGATGGAATAGCAACAAAGACATGAAATTGCAGTAAAAAAGATCACATTCTAATGGGGTGAAAAACATAAAGTAATAAGTAAAGAGATTTAGGTAGCTCTTCATGTTATAAGGTGAAACAAAAATGAAAAATATAAACTATGAAAATATAATAAAGAACACAAAAAATATAAAACAATATGGAAAGGCTGCTCTAAATTCTTCAGGAATAAATAAATGATAGATGATACATAGATAGATGATATATAGTTATATTTTAAGAGACTCACCCACTGAAACCAAATGATCAATAATCTCTGCCATCACATCTTTGAATAGGTTTCTCTGGGATACATCCAGGAGAGCCCACTCTTCTTGGGGGAAGTCTATAGCTACATCTTTGAAGACCATTGACTCCTAAAACATCATGGACATTTGGGTTCAGAAAGGGCTATCCATAACAATGTACAGAGTAGGATATTCAAGATTACAGCTCTGAGGAGGCAGGGACTATACAGAGAAAGCTCAAACTTTTTGTGGGTTATAGTCAGACCATTTTCAGTGCTGAAGTGCCATCCGCACTTATGTGTATGTGTGTGTATACACAGACACATATACTGAATAGATAAAACTCCATTACAAAAGAATATCACACGACATGTGGTGTGGTATAAGTTGGAAAATTCCCAATAACTGTAATCATGACTTCCATTTGGAAATTATATAATTTCACTTGAGCATTCACTAGAATAATTCTTTAAAAACCTCTTCTCTGCAATTTCATGTAAATTTATATATCCCTCAGGAAATAATCAATATCTATGATTTTTAAACCATGAATACAATTAGATTATTCCCCTAGATGACCTCAGTTTCCTCTCATCTATGAAATTGTTTAAAAATGTTAGGAGTTTTGAAAGATACAATGAGCTAATGTACAAACATTGGTCTAATATTCATTAAAATTGTAGAGAGAAAGATGTAAACATCAGATTGATATTTGGGCAAAAATATAACCAAAGCAAACTATGGACAGTAGTAAATAGTAATATATTAATAATCTTCCACCAATAGTTTAAAAAGGGGGGCCAGATATGCTAAGTGAAAGAAGCTAAACAAAAGGTACTACATATTGTTTGACTCCATCTATACAAAATATAAATACAAATAAATTAGAGAGACAGAAATAGAGTAGCAGTTATGTATGGCAAGGCAAGCATAGAGACATTGAAAGGTGACTATTAAAGGGTAGAAATTTTTTAAAATTGTTTTTGAAGTAATGAAAATATTGATTGGAATGAATGCACAACTCTGTGATTATACCAAATACCACCGATTGTACACTTTGGATAGATTCTATGCTTTATAAATACGTTTCAATTGATTTAAAAAAAAAAAAAAACTTAAGAAAAACACCAATCATCATTTGTGCTTCTCTCAACAATATGAAGCCCTATAACCTGGCACCTATAACACTGGATTGAAAACTTAGATGCTGAAACATCAGTCTTCCTCCTGATTGCAATCTTCTGGTCATATTCATGTATATCATCTATTTTCACCACCTGCCTAAACCAATTGGAGGCACGGACATCAATGAGTGCATTTTCTCCTATGTGGCCATGTATTGGAGGAGAAAAAGTAAATGTCACATCTCTCCAGTGAATACAAAGCATTACTGGATCCAGGAACAACTTAGTATAAAGCTGGAAAGGAGATTACTTGTTGATGAAACCCCTAAATTTCTATAACTATCCCAGAAGGAAGGATAAACTTATGTGGAGCCCAGAACCTTGAATAGCTCATGAATGACCTTAGAATATCAAAGCAAATAGGAGGAACCTGACCATTGCTGGCAATACATGTGTAATTTCATTTAAGGGAGAATTCCATACTCACCAGCGGTTGCATTGTCAATAACTCAGCTGACAACTGTCTTCCTCTGCATTTCCATTACAACCAGTCAAGCAAATCCAAAATGGAAAAAGAAGTCATGAGTCTCCAGTCTTGTACAAAATCCCCAGACCCACTTGTCATGAATTCCAACCCTTCACCTGGAATTAACTCCAGCTCAATCAACATGCAAATGAAGGTATGGCAGTTTGATATTATTTATGAATCTTCCAAAAAGAGAAAAATTACATATATAATTATTTTTTGAGAAAAATTATATTTATAAACTGGTATATTCCTCTGGGAGTGATACCCTTTGATTGTATAAAATTCAAAGGTTTTAAGTTTACCTGATAAAAGATTAGAGCTTTGATTTGATCACATCAGTATGGTGTGATTCAGGGTTGAATCCCTGCCCTCTTGGTGGGCTGATATAAAGAGATATTTACAGGGAAAGAAAGAGAGCTCCATAGATACCAGAGGACAGAACTTTGTCAGCTTTGATCCTGCAGTCCAAGGAAGAGAGGTAAGCTATTTGCCTGATAGTTTACAGATAACCTTGTGAAGAGACCAGAGCAGCTCAGAAGGCCCAGCAAGAAACAAGCCCTATGCCAGCCTATAGCTGAGAGAGAGGAAGGGTGAATCCTCGCAGACATTGGCAACTATCTTTGGTGAGTAAATACCTATCATGGTACCTTGAGTTGGACTGTCTAGGGCCTTGTAACTGTAAGCTTTTACTCCAAATAAATAACCATTATAAAAGCAAACAGATTTCTGGTACTTTGCATCAGCACCCCATTGGCTAACTAATACAGAATTTGGTACCGGGAAGTGGGGCTGTGCTTTTGCAATTACCAAAAATGCTGCAACGGTTTTATAAATGGGTAAGGGGTATTTTTTGGAGGAACTGTGAGATGCTTGATGGAAAAGGCCTAGATTCTTTGAAGAAACTATTGATATAAATATGGATGCTAAAGAGATTTTGGATGAGGTCCTAGAAGGAAATGATGAAACTATTATTGCAAACTGAAATAAAGGCGATCTGTGTTTTAAAGTTGCAGAGAACTTAGCAAGATTGCTTCCTGATGTTATATGGAAGGCAGAATTTGAAAATGGCAAACCTGGACATTTAGCTGAAGAGCCTAGTAAACTCAGAGAATGTAGGTTGGCTTTTCCTTGTAGCTTATAGGAAAATGCTAGTTGAAAGAGGTAAGCTGAGAACTGAATTTCCAGGAGCCAAGAAACCAGAAACTGATTCTGGAAATTCCAAGCCTCTGGAAATCAAGCCCCCAGACAATAGTGCCCCATTTGAGGAATTAACTAAACTTGGAACTTGTAAGCCAAGATTGAATATGCAATTATCCAGGAAAGAGTTGTGGAAAATGTTACCATCTGATGGCTTGGACCCCTGCTTCCTGCATGCTAAACCAACAAGGTTTTTGAAAGAGCTGTATGAACAAAACCACTGTCAGCCTGGAGTGAAAGGGATATGGAAGGGAAAATGGCTCTAAGAGGAAAACCATGGATGCTGAGGTCTGGAAGTAAGACATCTCCTTGGGCCAAGACAGGGACCCCATCCATGTGTATAGAGAAGGTGAGTTTGCCCAGGCATTTGAAGAGGGTGGATGTTCCAGCCCACTGTTCAGGGAGTTTTACCACCCAGGCTACAGAGAGGGTGGAGCACATTCCCCAAGGGCTGGGGAGAATGAGGTCACCAACCCAGTGCTGAAAGGGGTGGGCCTATTCTCCATAGATTAGGGAAGGCCAGGTCACCACCTCACTGTTCTGAGGTGATTGAGGCTGTATGGCAGAGATTAGGGAGAATGTTGCCGCCACCTCACTGTACTAAAGTTGAGATTCTACCCCAGAGATTGGGGAAAGAGTGGCTATCACCCCAATGCTCTTGGAGGCTGAGGTCTGGAGCTTGGTCACCACACAGATGCTTGATGAGGGTGGAACCAAGAAAATGGTCATTGGGTAAGACTGTGGAAAGAGTGGGCCCCCATGAGGCCCTGAGAAGAAACCTTCATCTTAAGAATGACTCTCAGATTTTGAAATTGAATGGAGTATGCCCTGCAGGTTTTCAGGACTGTTGGTGACCAGTGACACATTTATCTCCCAAATTCTCCTTGTCGTAATGCAAATGAATATCCTATGACTGTCCCTTTGTATATTGGAAGCAGATAAATTGTTTTGTAAGTTTCACAGGTCTACAGCCAGAGGGGACTTTGCCCCAAAATAAAATGTATTTCAATAACTGATTGCGATATGATTTTGTACTTAGCATTGTTACTGATTTAAGGTTTTTTGGAATATTGTAGTATCTTTTTTGGGATTCAGAGGGTGGAATGTGTGATATTATTTATGAATCCCCAAAAAAGAGAAAAATTATGTTTGTAAACTGATCTGTTCCTATGGGTGTGATGCCTTCTGATTGTATTAAATTCAAAGGTTTTAAGTTTACTTGATAAAAGATTAGGCTTTGATTCACCCACCTACCCACCTTAGAAGGGCATGACTCAGGATTAAGACCTCACCCCCTTGGTGGGCTGATATAATCAGACACTCACAGGGAAGAGAGAGAGTTCTAGATACCAGAGGAGAGAACTTTGTCAGTTTTGATCCTGTAGGCCCAGGAAGAGAGATGACCCATTTGCCTGATAGTTTACAGCTAACCTTGTAAAGAAACCATGGCAGCTGAGAAGGCCTGGAAAGAAACAAGCACTATGCCAGCCTGTAGCTGAGAGAGAAGAAGGCTGAACCCTTGCAGAGATTCGCAGCCATCTTTGGTGAGATGATACTTGAATTGTAACTGTAAGCTTCTACCCCAAATAAATACCCTTTATAAAAGCCAACAGGTTTTTGGTACTTGCATCAGCACCCCATTGGGTGACTAAAACAGAACTGAACATGAACAGAGGGAGGACCCTCCTCTTCCAGGGCCAAAAAAGACAAAGGTCTTCCCTACTCTGGCTAATAAAGTAGGTATGAGTAATTTCATTGTACAGATAAGAAATTTTTTTATTTAAAGAAACTGTAGATTTACAGAAAAATCATGCAGAAAGTACAGAAACCATATACCCTCACATATACTCGCAGTTATCCCTATTATTTTTCTATTATTAACATGTAGCATTAATGTGGTACTTTAGGTAAAATCAATGAAACGGTATTATTGTAATATTAACTGTAATCTAATGTTTATATTAGGGTTCACCATTTGTGCTGCATAGTTCTATGGTTTTAAAAATTTTTATTCTTGTAAAATAAATAAAACCTAAAATTTCCCATTTTAACTACTCTCATATATACAATTCAGAGGTAATAATTACATTCACAATGTTTTGCTACACCACATCATCCATTACCAAATCTTTTCCATCAGCCCAAACAGAAATTCTAAGCATAAACTCTTCATTCTATAATGCTACCCAGGTCCCTGGTAACCCGTATTCTAGTTTTTGAATCTACGTATTTTGTATATTCTAGTGAATTCATGTAAGTGCGATAAAACGATAGCTGACCTTTTTTATCTGACTTATTTCATTCAACAGATTGTCTTCCAGGTTCATCCATGTTGTAGCATATACCAAAACTTCATTCATTTTTATGGCTAAATAATATTCCATTGTAGCTATATGGACTTTTGTTTATCCATCCATCTGTTGATGAACACTTGGGTTGCTTCCATCTTTTGGCTATTGTCAATAACACTGTTACGAATTTCAGTCTCTGCTCAAGTCCTTGCTTTCAGTTCTCTTGGACATATATCTAGGAGTGGAATTTCTGTGTCATATGGTAATTCTACACTTAGCTGTCTAAGAACTGTCAAACTATTTTTGACAGTGCCTGCACCATTTTATATTCCTACCAACAATAAATGAGTGTTCTTATTTCTCTGTTTTTAAGTAGCTGTTGCAGACTGAATCACATCCCTACAAAAAGCATATTCAGTTCCCAATTCCTGGTCCTGTTGTGAACCCAGCTGTGAAGAGGAACTTTGAAAATGTTATTAGTTAAGATGTGCCCAAACTGAATGAAGGTGGGCCTTAGTCCAAAATGGCCGAAGTCCTTATAAACAAAGGAAATTTGATACAGAGGAGGAAGCCACAGAGAGCAGACAGAAGGTGGAATACAATGGAGCATAAGAGAAAGGAAAATACTCTGCCTATTCCCATGTGACAGAAACACAAAGGAACCCTTGGCAACCAGCATGAAGATACCAACCTGGGAGAAAGCAAGCCTTTCATCCTCTGACACTGTGAACCAATAAATTCCTACTGTTAAACCAATCCATTGTATAGTATTTGTTTTAGCAACTAGGAAACTAAGAAATAAGCCATTCTATTGGGCTGTCTCATTCTGGTTTGATTTGTACTTCCCTAATGGCTAATGATGTTGAGAACCTTTTCAAGGGCTTATTAACAATTTGTATATCTTCTCTGGAGAAATGTCTTTTCAAGTCATTTCCTCATTATTTACTTAATTTGTTTGTCTTTATGTTGTGCTCTATGATTTATTTATACATTATGGATATTAAACCATAATCAGACTTGGTTTCCAAACATTGCCTCCCATTCTCTGGCATGTCTTTTTACTTTCATGGAAAAAAGTCCTTTGACATGCAAAAGTTTTCATTTTGATTAAGTCAATTTTTATTTCTTCTTTCTTTTGGTACACAATGTGGTTTGGTATATAAAGTATAAGAAACCATTGCCTAACATGAGGTCCTAAAGGTGCTTTACTGTTTTCTTCTAGGAGGAGTTTCATAGATTATGGTTTTATATCAAGTACAACAAAAAGGTAGGGAAACTGCTGTGTTTGTGTATGCTGAAGTTTTATTAAATACAATGTGATAATAAATTTAGGGTTTTAAATTTAAGTTCTAGCAAGCACAAAGAAAACATCTAAAAAATATAAATAGGAAGGAAATGAGAAGGGACTCAAAGTGGTGTACTACAAATATCAAATATTTAAATGTAAATGGATTAAATACAATAGTCAAAAGACAGAAATTGGCAGAATGGACAAAAAAGCATGACCCCAACCCTAATCAAACATATAAACAGGTTGAAAGTGAAAGTTTTGAGGGAAAAAAAAATCCATGCTAATGGTAACAAAAAGAAAGCTGGGGTTGCTATAAGTAAATGAGAAAATATTGACTTTAGATAAAAAATTATTTCAAGGGACAAAGAACTCTATATACTGATCAAATGATAAATTCAATAAGAAATTATATGAATATATATGCATATTAGCAAAGACATAAAATAGATTACACACATATCAACAGATATTAAGGGAGAAATATATGGTCAAAAATTAATAGTGGGAAACATCAATGTACTACTTTTAATAATGAATAGAAGAACATCTATAAGTCTTCAATAACGAAACAGAAGATTTGATTGGTATTATAAACCAACTAGACCTAAAATATTTCACCCAAAGATGGCAGAATAAACACCATTCTCTAATGCATATGGGTCATTCTCCAGCATAAACTAAGTATATGCTGTCACAATACAAGCCTCAATAAATTTGAAAATTCTGAATTCATACAATGTACATATTCCAACCACAAAGGAATGAAACCACAATCAATAACAGAGAGAAATGGCAAATTCACAAATATATGGAAATTAAAGAATCCACCTTTAAACAACCAATAGGTTAAAAAATTCTGAAGGGAACTTTGTATATATCTTGAGGTAAATGAAAAAGAAAACAAGACACCTCAGAACTCATGATACACAGGAAAGGCAGTGCTGACAGGCAAATTTATAGCTTTATATGCTCATGTCAAAAAAAGAAGATCTCATATAAGAGACTAATAACTGTAGCAACTAGAACAAGAGTAAGCTAAACCAAAAAGAACAGAAGGAAGAAATAACAAAGACTACAGTGGAGATAAATGAAATAGAGAATATAAAAACAATAGAATAAGTGAAAACAAAAGTTTTCTGAAAAGATCAGTAAAATCAAAAAAACTTTAGCTAGACTGAGGAAAAAAACAGGACACAAAAAACTAAAGTCAGATACGAAAGGGGGACATTACTATCAATCTCACAAAAACTCAAAAAAGGTTAAGTAGCTACCATGAACAACTGCACATCAGAAAATTAAATAGTCTATATAACATGGACAAACTCAAAGACCCACATGTTGGGTCACAAAACAAATCTCAATAAATTTAAACATGATTGAAATTTTACAAAGCACCTTCCCTAACCACAATGGAATGAAGCTGGAAATCAATAAGAGGCAGAGATCTGGAAAATTCACAAATATATAGACATTAAACAACACATTCTTTTTTTTTTTTTAAGTCTTCTTTATTTATTTCTCCCTCCTCCCATTGTTTTGCGCTCACTGTCTCCTCTCCATGTGTTCTTCTGTGTCTGCTTGTCTTCTCTTTAGGCAGCACTGGGACCCGAACCTAGGACCATCTGGAGTGGAGAGAGGCTGCTCAATTCCTTGTGCCACCACAGCTCCCTGATATGCTGGATCTCTTACTGTCTCTTCTCTGTCTCTTTTTGTTGTGTCATCTTGCTGTGCCAGCTCTCAGCGCAGGCCAGCACTCCTGCATGGGCCAGCATTCTGTGCAGGCCAGTTTGCCTTTCATCAGGAGGCCCCAGGTTCTATATGGTAGACGGGAACCCAATCACTTGCGGCACATCTGTTTCCCCAACACACTCTTAATCAGTGGGTCAAAGAAGAAATTGTAAAGGCAATCAGTAAATATCTCAAAATGAATGAAAATGAGAATACAACAGATCAAAATTAATGGGATAAAGACTTCGGGAAGATGGCATTAGAGTAGATGTGCAGCACTCAACTATCAAAAACAAAGGAGGAAGGGCAAAAAAGCTATCCAGGGGAACTGCTTTGGGTATCCGCAGACCAGAAGAGTGCTTCACTTTGACCAGGAGGGTGAGGGACACAGAGAAGCCCTGAAGGTGGGGAATGGCATTCATCCCCAACCCTCAAAGCAAACAGACTGGGTAAAACTCCTGGCTCAATGCAGCCAAATGAGAGAGGAAGAGATATCTTCCTCCCTGGGAAGGGGGAGGGAGCAGTAAAGGGCAGAGAGTGGTATCTCTTCATTGAGTTTGGTAGCAGAGCCCACATTGTATCCCGGCTCTAGCCAGACTAGAATCACGGGCAAGTGTAGGCTGAAACACAAACCCCTCTGGAAAGAGTCACTGAAGAGTACCATCTGCTGGCAGGCCAGGAAATTGCAGGAAGAGAAAATGCTTTTTGGAGACTGTCATATCCCACACTTTGAATCTGATCTGCGGAAAACTAGTGGGTCTTTGGCCCTATTTTGATAACTTAAGCTGGACAATTTAAAAGACTTAGAATAAGTTAAACCAAAAATCAAAGAATAGCTGTGATACAAAACCACTAAGTTGGAGAAATAAACTGATCAACATTTATCATGATCAGAGTAAATCCACCAACATAATCAGATGTAATTTAAAAATTACAAGCCGTACTAAGAAACAGGAAGATGTGGTCCAGCCAAAGGAACAAACCAAAAATCTTGATTGGAAACAGGATGTAACACAACTAATTAATGATAATCACACAAATCTCCAAATTCAATTCAAGGAGTTGAAGGAAACTGTGGCTAAAGTAATACAGGATATTATGAAGACACTGGGTGACATTAAAAGTATTTTTGAAGTCTGCAAAGAAAAGCAACAGAGCTTATAGCAATGAAAGACACAGTGGATGAGATAAATACATAAGATGCATAATAACAGCAAATTTGAATTGATGGAGGACAGAATTAGTGAAATCAAGGACAGGACAATTGAAAGCGAAAAGATAGGAGAACAGAATGAGAAAAGAATGGAAAAAATGGAACATGGTTTCAGGAAATTGAATGATACGAAATGCACACATATATGCATTATTGGTATGCCAGTAGGGGAAGAGAATGGAAAAGGGGCAGAAAGAAGTATATCTGAGGAAATAATGACTGAAAACTTCCCAACCATTCTGCAAGACAGAAATTTCACTATCCAAGAAAGACAACATACCTCAACCAAAATAAATCCAAATAGCCCTATCCAGAGACATCTACTACTCAGAAAGACAAATATCAGAGATAAAGAGAGGATTCTGAAAGCAGCAAGAAAAAAGCAAAGCATCACATACAAGGGAATCTCAATAAGAATAAGTACAGATCTCTCATCAGAAACCATGGATGTGAGAAGAAAAGTGGAATAATGGATTTAAGATATTGAAAGAGAAAAACTGGCAGCCACGAATTCTTTATCTGGCAAAAATTTCCTTCAAAAATGAGGGTGACAACACATTTTATGAAGCCAACATCACCTCAATAGCAAAGCCAGATAAAGACACTACAAGAAAAGAAAATTACAGACCACACTCTGTAATGATAGATAGAAAAATTCTCAACAAAACACTTGCAAAACAAATCCAACAGCATATCAAAAGACTTATACATCATGAACAAGTGGGATTTATTCCTGGTATGCAAGGCTGGTTCAACATAAGAAAATCAATGACTGCAACATACCACATTAAGAAATTGAAGGAAAAAAACCCACATGATCATATCAATCGATGCAGAAAAGGCCATTTGACAAAATTCAGCATCCTTTCTTGGTAAAAACACTTCAAAAGATAGGAATAGAAGGAAAATTCCTCAATATGATAAAAGGCATTTATAAAAAACCCACAGTCAACATCATACCCAATGGGGAAAGCTGGAAAGCTTTCCCTCTAAGTTCGGGAACAAGACAAGACGTCCACTGTCACCATTGTTATTCAATATTGTACTAGAAGTTCTAGCTAGGGCATTAGAAAAGAAAAAAAAAATTAAAGGCATACAAATAGGAAGAGGAAGTAAAGCTCTCACTCTTTGTGGATGATATGATTCTGTACTTAGAAAATCCTTAAGTATACACAACAAAGCTACTTACGCTAATAAATGAGTTCAGCAAAGTGGCAGGATACAAGATCAACACATAAAAATCAGTAATGTTTTTGTACACTAGTACTGAAAAACCTGAGGAGGAAATCAGGGGGGAAATTCCATTTTCAATAGCAACAAAAAGACTCAAATACCTAGGAGTCAATTTAACCAAAGAAGTTCAGGGCCTATATGCAGAAAACTACAAAAGAATGCTAAAAGAAATTTTAAAAGACCTAAACAAAAACAAAGACATTCCATGCTTATCAACTGGAAGAATAAATATTGTGAGGATGTCAATCATACCCAAACTGATTTATAGATTCAATGCATTACCAACCAAAATCCCAGTAGCTTACTTTACAGAATTAGAGAAGGCTAAGTACACCCAAATAGCCAAAAGCATTCTAAAAAAGAAGAGCGACATGGGAGGAATTTCACTGCCTGTCCTTGAAACATATTACAAAGCTACAGTGGTCAAAACAGCATGGTACTGGCATAAAGATAGACGTACCGATCAGTGGAATAGAACTGAGAACCCAGAAATAAACCCTCACCTATACAGTCAACTGGTTTTTGACAAACCTACCAAGTCCATGCTAATGGGAAAAAACAGTCTCTTCAACAAATGATGTTGGGAGAACTGGATATGTATAACCAAATGAATGAAAGAGGACCCCTAGCTCACCCCCTATACAAGAATCAACTCAAAATGGATCAAAGATCTAAATATAAAAGCCAGGAACATAAAATTACTAGAAGAAAATTTGGGGAAACATCTTCAAGACCTTGTAGTAGGTGGTGGTTTCCTGGACTTTACACCCAAAGCACATACAAAAAAAGGAAAATAGATAAATGGGACCTCCTCAAAATTAAACACTTTTGCACATCACAGGAATTTGTCAAAAGGGTGAAAAGGCAGCCAACTCAATGGGAAAAAATATTTGGAAATCACATATCTGATAAGGGTATAATATCCAGGATACATAAAGAGATATTACAACTCAACAATAAAAAGACAAATGATCCAATTAAAAAATCGGCAAAAGACTTGAATAGACATTTCTCCAAAGAAGAAATAGAAATGGCAAAAACACACATGAAGAAATGCTCAACATCACTCATGATTAGAGAAATGCAAATCAAAACTACAATCAGATATCATTTCACACCTATCAGAATGGCCAGTATTAAAAAGACATGGAGGGGCCCGGCCATATAGCCCAGTGGATAGGGCGCCGGCATACCACATGGGAGGCCCCGGGTTCGGTTCCCGGGGACCTCTCCTAGCGGGCAGACCGCCTTGAGAATGGCAAGCCGCCATGGGCGGGCCGGAGCCGCCGTGGGCAGGGCAAAAAGCTGCCATGGACAGGGCAAAGCCGCCACGGGCAGGGCAGGTCGCCCACGAATGGAGCG
>PVKH010003058.1:0-25674 GCA_004027955.1 Chaetophractus vellerosus | reverse complement strand
CCCCCCCCCCCCCCCGCCAGGCACTCTGCCTTTTAGTCACACTTACATTCCCCCTGCACCTGGGCCTCTTGCCTTTTTCCTTGTTTGTCTAGATCACTTCAGACCTCAGCTCAAGATTCAGCCTCAGACCTTTCAAAACAGCCTCGGGCTTGGTTGAAATCCCTTGTTACATTCTCTCACGGAATGATTTTCCTTTGCTACACCATGCTAACTTCAATTTGTAATTTCACATTCATTAGTGCATCTGTTTGATTTATGTCTGTCTCACTTACTAGACTATAAACTCCATGAAGGCAGGCACCATGTTTGCTTGGCTACACATTTGGCATAATGCCTAGGCAGTGCCTGGCACATAGCATTCAACAATATTTATTGAAATTAATGGATGAATGAATGAACCACAGGTGGTCATAATGCCTTAGTATTATTGGCAAAATCTTGTCTCTCTGCATTTGTGTTTTATTTGGTAAGAGAAAAACACATAGCTTTCTTGAATCTCAAAGGGTTTTTTGATGCCAGAAGGGATAAAGACCACTGATGTAAAGCAGTACTTGGTTGAAGATCTGAAGGCACTGGCTTTGGGTTCAGTTAAATCTGGCTCCTCTACTTCTTACTTGTGTGACCCCAAGCCAGCCACCCCTGAGGCTCACATTCCTTAACAATAACTCGGACTAAGATCCCAAGATGTGAGCCTGGCTGGTGTTGGCCTAAGCTAGCCTGTACTAGGTCCCAGCATTGTGGTGGGAGTTCAGAAATAGCTGTTTCCCCTCCCACCACACCTTGGCTTCTGTGCAGCAATTTGTAGGATCACTCTAGCTCTGGGGTAGTGGTTTTTCTTGGAGAGAGAAGACAGAGGAGGTTAAATGTGAGCTGGACACTGTAGTCTGCAGCACGCCGGAGGAGAAAGCCAGCTTATTTCTCCTCGGAACCTTGCAAAAAGATGATACAGGATGTGGTTCATTAAACACAAATAGGCCCATGAGCCTGCCATTTCCACCAGATGAAATTACCGAAACAAGATTTGCTCCCTGGTTTAGATTGAGTCCATCTGGAATGGAGCACCCTCGTCTTTTTCCTGTTGATGCACATCAAGAATAATAATCCTTTGCATGCACTCAGCCCAGTGCATCTCACAGAGGTCTTTACGTACATTATTTCATCCAGTTTACTCCTCATATCAAGTCAGTAAGGTAGAGCTGCTATCTGCATGTCACGCTTGAGGAAACTGAGGCTCAGAGAGGGGAGGTGACTTGTTGGGGTTCACACCAGGGAACTTGGCCAAGCAGAGCTTTGAGCCTGGGTCGCTTTAATCACAAAGTCATCGCTTGCCTGACTGTACTACAGCCGCCTCAGAGAGCTCTGTTTAGATGCTGGCATCAAAGCCAAGGGCACCATTTGCTCTCCTGTTCTGTTCCTCTTATCCACGGTTGAAAGAAGTGAAGAAAACTAAGACTCAGAGTTTAGGCCCTCAGCTTGGAGCAGGGGTGGAAATACTTCCTTTTCTCCCTAGTACCCCCCTCTATAAATTGCTTCCCAAGCCTTAGCTTAGGGAAGGCATTATAAGGTAAAATCGAGCCCTAAAGAATCAGAGCTGGAAGCAGGCTTTAGCAATCATCTAGTCAGGCCTGAGGACTTTAAAAAAAATTATTTATTATCATTATTTTTTATGTGCCAATTATGATCAAATGGTAGTTGCTGTGGAATCCTGTGTTGAATAATACCGATTCTGGGTCAGGATCGGGTTCTGTAGGACGGAATGCAGTGATTGCTTAGCAGTGTCTGTCCTGGGTGTGAGAGTAGGAAATAGTGGCTGGTGTGCAAGGTGTTTCCTATTCCTTTTCTAGACTGGCTATTTCCATTCTACAGATGGGAAAGTTGAGGTCAGCTTTGCAATCAATTAGAACCTGCAGTTGAGAAAAGGAAGATTTAATAACCAGCCAGAAGTACTTTTTGGTCTTCCTGCGCTTGAAAACTTAGAGCAAATTCAAAGACCCCTAGTTGACAAAGCCCCTCCCCCATCCTTAGAGATGGCAGAGTCACAGTTTGGCAGACTGCCCATTTGCTTAATTGAGGGGACATGCACAAACACACACAAATATACCATCGCCTGAAGCATTCAGACTATTCCCATTGTCGTTCTTCTTAGGGGAAGCAACAAGAGATTGACATTGTTTGTAAACCATTATCTGGATTCCATTCTAACTATACTCATTCTGTTCCCGTGTCACAGTCCGGGCATTCACAGACTGAGGAAGCAGGATTGTTTCATAGGACCCTTCTCAGCTGTCTTGCACTGAAGAGTGTGGAATTTCCCTGGAGAAATTTGGGATCTTTGCTATCTCTCTGGGTTCAGCTGTTTAGCAAGAACAAAATGGTCTGGAGGGAACACAGAGACACAGGTTTTGCCTTCCCCAGGTCATTATCAGCAGGTCTAACCTACCAGCTCAAAAGTGGCCTCACTCACAGTCCTCTGAGATGCCACACTGCAAAGGTCTCCTTCCTCCTGCCTCATTTCCTTCCTTCCTCCTCTCTCAACGCTCCATCAGTCCACAGTGGTATTTTGAGCCCCTAATATATGCCAGGCCCAATATGAGGTGCCAAGGATGCCGAGATAAGTCAGAGACCATCCCTGTTCTCCAGGAGCTCACAGACAAGTGGGAAAGACTAACAGGTGAACACAGATAAGTGCTGACAGAGGAAAGTATGAGGTGTATGTTTGTGTCCAGGGATAAAGGAGCCATGCTGAGAGATGGGGCCCTAACCTACCTGGGGTAGGCTGGGATCCCCTCACTGCCCAGGTGCTCCTGCTGACTGCCTAGGAGGACTGTAACAATCCCATGCCTCATCTCCTGCATCCCCTGACTGGGACTGGGACAGGGGTTGTGATTTTGAGAAGATGCCTCAGCAGAGCCCTGGAGGGTGAATGGGCATTTGACAACTAGTGAGGGCGAGGGGAAGGGAATTCCAATTCGGGGGGCATGGGATGCAAAGCTGGATGTATGGGAAAGTCTGGCGCCTCTAGGCAATGCCGAGTCTTTTAAGACCAGTTAAGAGCAATAGTGTCTGGATCCCCTCAGCTGCTCCTAAGGAATTCTGTTGGCTTCTTTGTTAGGCCATTCAATGTCTTGAATGGCTTTGTGCCTCAGTTACCCAAGAAGTTAGAGAATTTGCTGTTATCTCTGTCCACAGCTAAGAATTGTCACGAATAGGGGAGGCTGACTCTCTACATACTTCAAAGGAAGTGAAAATAAGGGGCCAGCTTGGGAGGTACCTGGGGAATAGTTACGAGGTTGATATGAGACAAAGTGATCAATTGGCCCATAGCAGGCTCAACACATGTTAACACTGTTGCCCTCTCTGCTGATCAATGGAATAAGTTTCCACAAATAAGGACATATATATCAGGTTGTGAGTGAGTCATTGCTCCTATTTGACAGATGTATGATACAGGACAAGGCATTTTGGATCCCTGAATCTCAATTTCTTTATCATTAAAATGGGTATAATGATGTGTGCCTCACAGCATTGTTCTGAGAATTAAATGAATTAATATGCACAGTACCTGGCATATAATAAAAGCTCAGGAAATCATCATCATCATTTATTATTACTATGAGACATAATTACTTCAATGATTATTAGTCTTAGCCTTTGTTTTGCAAATTAAAAACCATAATGATGCAGCTCTGTCTAGTCCTGAGCACAGACAACAAGCCTTCTTCCTGCCAGACCTCCTAAAGTAAGCCAAGGCTGTTTCCCCCTGGCTAATCTGCCTGCCCACAAATTTAAGTCCTGCCTGAACCTGGAGTGGGAAAGGAGAATACAAAATAAATTGATCAGAAAGCACAGGCAGGAGTCCAGCAGTGGGGCACAGAGTAGGTCATGTTTGCACAGCTGAATACCAAGCTTTTAGAGGTCAAGAAGAATGTGTGTGTGTGTGTGGGGGGGGGTGGTGGCAGAAGAGAAGGCAACACTGACATATGTGTGAGTTCTTACTACGGGCAGAATAAATCACATGATCTCATATCTTATTCACGACAACCCTGTGAGATCCAGTTTCTTACCCCACATTGAGAAAACTCATCTGCTCAAGGACTCATGGCTAGGGGTAAGGGCAGATTCTGTCCCAGGACTGACTGACTTCAAAGTCCACCAGCCTTACTGCCTCCCTATAACAACAGATGTCATGGACTGCGAACCCAGGATATGCCGGGAGGCAGGCTGGGCCATTCACCTGCATGAGTTCATTTAATCCTCACATCAACCTACTAGGGTTTATGCCTAGGAAACTGAGGTGTGTGGTTTAAGATACGTAATCCAAAGGCTCACAGCTGGTAAATCATATTCTCTCTTGCCTTCTCCCTCTTCTGTCTTTTCTTGCTCCAGTCCTCTCACCACTTACATTTTGCTATTACTTAACCACAGTGGCACTCCAAAAAAAGTGTTCTTTCCAAGACGCATTTCTCTTCCCCCTGCAATGATTAGAAGTCCTTAGGAGGAGTGTGAAGAGAAGCAGACAAACCAGCATGACTCCAACCTGCATCATGAAAGCCACCTGCCTCCAGACCCTCGTTTCCTAGCAACACCTGACTCTGGTCAGGGTGCAGGCTCTGAGCTGGATCTTAGAGATTGGCTTGACCATCAGTTCATTGGGTTGGAACTGCCCCTGGTTGTCTTCATTAGACATTCCAGCCCTAGACCTTACGGATTCCACCTTAGGGTCTCTGGGTTCTGCACCATTTCTGCTCACTCCCATTTCACGGGTATCCAGGAAAATGGAAGACTAATTTTGGATATCTTGGCCTAAGAAGTCCATAATCTGGGGCACCAGAATCATTGAAAATTACTACTGGAACGATCCTTAATTTAATACACCAATTAATATAGATGTGGGAATGGAGTCCCAAGGAGAAGTAACTTGCTAAAGGGACCTGTCAGTTAGCAATAGAATTAGGACTTGACCCTGTTCCCTCCTCTGCCTTCCCCATGCAAGGAAGTATGTTGAGAGGCAATTCAAGAGTCTGTGTGTCCAAAGTTACCTCTCTCTTTTCTTTTCTTGGTACCAGCATTTTTGAGCTATAATTCCTATACCATACAATTAAAGATATTATTTTGACTCTTCTCTCCCAGAGGTGACTTTGTACCAAAACAAAGTTTGGGTTGAGTCCAAAAGGGAACATGGCATAATTATTTTATAGCTGAAAAGATTCAACAAGGAAAAGCAAATCTGAGGGAGCCACTCCTCCCACCTCTCAACCCCAGCCGTTTTTGTTGCACTAGAGGTAGTGATTCAGGGAGGCGGGTGATGGGAGGAACAGGAGGTGGCATAACCAGCTGGTGCTAAATGGGAGCCAGATTGTTCTTACCTATCAACGTCTGAGCTAAGCTGACCCCCTACCCTGGTTTTATTCAGCAACAGTATTAGTCTCTACTATGTTTCAAGTACTATACTAGATGCTGTGGATGCAGCAATAAACCAGATATTGCCTGCCTTCACAGAACTCAGTCTAGATTGGGAAAGAGGTACATAACTAGGAAATTTCAATGCGATGTGTACATGCTATAAGGAGGAGACACAGATGATGGTATGGACCCGACTCAAACTGTGGTGGGTCAGGAAAGGCATCCCAGAAGACCAGAAAGAGGTAAGAGCCCAACATAGGTGAGTCGGGAGAGGGAAAGTGTTTCAGGTAGTGAGAAAAGTAAAATTGATTTGTTAATTTTTTTAAAAAAAAGAATAAATGTGTGTAAGTTACCCTAAAAAAAAAGAAAAAAAGGCACTGAGATGAGAAGAAAGAAATAAGAATGGAGCAGAGTGGTAGGGTGGGATGGGAGCAGTATTGAGATAAATCTGCAAATATAAGTAGACAGGAACTAAACCACACTGAGACTTGTAGACCATGTTAAGGAATTTGTACTTTTACTAGGAGTAATGGAAGGTCATATGAAAATTTTGTGTATTTTTAAAATTATTATTAGCATTTGCATTTTAGACTGGCTGGTGTGGGAAAGAGCTGGGCTTGGGATGGGAAGAACTGTATGTGGGATGCTAGAGTCAGGAAGATCAGTTAGGAAGTTGTAGCAGTGTCCCAGGGGGCAAATAATCCAGCTTAAAATTTAGTAGCCATGAGGATGAATAATAAATGGGTGTGAAAAATATTAAGTTTCTCAAATAATCAGAACTTTATGATAGAACCCTGGGGGATGAGGGAGATGGTTGGAGTTGGTGCCAAGGCTTAAGTGCCTGAGTGGATGCTGGTGTTCCTTTGGTGGAACAAAGGAAAAGCAGCAGGTATGGGGGAGTTAAGTTCAGTTGTGAATATAGCAAGTCAAATGTTTCTAAGGGCTATACAATTGGCAATAAAAAGTGGGCAACTGGATGACCAGCCTGAAGAGTAAAAGGGAGGTAAAACCTGAAAAAGCGGTTTGGGTACCTACCTGACATAGGTAATTGAAGCCATAGAAGACAACATCTTCCAGAATAAACATAAAATTCCCTCTTTATAACTGCTCTTCACTGGGGGAATATGAATTGGCTGGAGTTAACACCCCCATGTTATAGAGGAGGAAAGCAGGCATATGTGCCCATAATCAACAGCCTGGAAGGGAACACATTCAGGGATTTTGCTTAATGATTTGCCCCTAACAATTAATTACTCTTCTGTGGAGGCTCAAGGGTATATGTGACCATTTGTATATAACCTTTCTCCCCCAAAATCAGTGAGTGCAAATTTTATTTCCTGACCTTGTAGAGTGCTGCTTCATGACCCAAAGCATAATGGGCAGGTGGGTATAGAGTCACAGGCTCAGGCCCTGAGACTACCAGCCTCTGTTTCCAAGAGAAATCAAGTACATGATCAGCAATTGCACTGTAATGGCTTGTAGTGTGGGACGAACGAGGGCAGTTTTTTGCACTAGAAGTTCATGGGCAACTTTTGCCAGAGGTTCTAGGAGGCAGGAGAGGAGGTTGCTGAAGGCTCTATAGTGAAGGAGTTTCTGGGGAGCATCAATGGGAGTACCTGTCGTATTGCAATTTGGGTAGATTCTAGAGCCTTTTGTTGTAGGATCCCTAGTCAAGGTGGGCCAGTTTGTAACGGCATGAGATTAAGTAAAATTTGCAAATAAAGAACATGTTGCCCCCAGAACCCAAAAAGGCTGACCAGATGTTGGGCTTGTTTTAACTCTGTGGATGCTAAGAGGATCAATAACTGTTTCTTGACGGTTTCAGGGATGGAGGAGCCCTCAGCTTATAAAATAATTCTCTGGGATTTAATTGAGGTGTCAGGACTTTGCACTATATGAGGCAATGATCCATCCCTTTTAAGAAGCTGTTTTGTGAATGTATGTCCTCAATGAGTGTGTCAAATGAATCTCAGAGGAGGAAAGGAGGTCAAACTGTGGCTGAGATGCTGAAATAAGTATTGAGCTTGACATATTGGATCAATCTATGGCTGCAAAGTATTTCTAGTTCTTACTAAATGTGGTTAGTAATTACAGTATAATATCGGTATGGGGGTTTAATGGATGGGACCCTGGCATTAAAGTTGTGGTACTCCACGTGCATTCTTTCCAAGTTTAAGAGCAGGTCAAATTGGGCTGACAGATGATGAAGCAAGGAGAATAATCACTCTTTCTCTAAATAGGTTTTGTATATGGGTTTCAACCTTGAAGGCCCTGTTTTAATTAATATTAGGCTATATTAACTATTTTAACTGGGGCAGGAAGGGGAGGGAAAAGCCCATGGATCCCATTTTGGCAAGTTGATTGTACATGCCAAATACTTATTCCATTTTAATTTATTACTCATTGGGTTAGAGCATCCATGCATACTACGGGATATTTTAGGGCAATGGTGATATCTATGGGAATTTAGGCAAAGCAGTATTAAGGTGAGGCACAGCTGTTTGTTTTCCATTTTATGTTCAGTAACTCCCCTAAGAATATAGGGAGTATCTTGTTTGAATTTAATGGAATCTCCAAGTATAACTGTAACTTGAGCCCCAGAATTGACTAAGGCCATGAAGGTTTGCCAGTTTCAGCAGATGTTAAAAGTTAATTTGGAACCCATGTTGTACAGGCACAAAAGCCAACCAGTATTCTTTTATCTTTTTTGTTGTATAAATTCTTTTAGTAAATTTTGAATTTCCAGTTGGCTCAAATTGTGGATGTTTCAGGTTTTTTCCTCTCCCTGCACCCAGGGTTGTTTGTGGTGTTCTCCCCCCACCCACCCCCCACGGGGGTAGGGGTAGGGTCCTTACTATATATATTTCAGGAAAGGGGTTTCGATCTACCCTGCTCGTATTCATAGGTTTCTTTCTTCAGAGAGTTGTGAATTGGTATCATCAAGGATAGGGGCCTTACACGTGGCAATGGTTGCTTCATGGGTTAAGGAGCCTGGGCTTAAGTCAAGTTTGAATTAACCTCTTGGCTGTACTATGAGGGTGCCATGATGTTTTCCCCTTTCATGTTAAGGATCAGGATCATTTTTGGTGACTGAGGCATAAGCAGCAGCAGGTATAGCAAAGGCATTCTGTAGAGTGTGATACATCTGTTTTTAGGAGTGTGGATCACAGCATTCCACATGGTGACTACTCTTTCTCCACATGAATCCTTGTATTGCACAGGGCATCAGTCTTTTCCCTGACGAGCCAGTGCTTGGTTGACATCACAACCAACAGTCAAAAGGTAAAAGTCATTCTCTTGAGCTTATAATCAGTCGTTTATGCTGGAATTTAGAAACCTGATCTAATCTGAGACACACATATAGGTCCAGACTGAGATACATGACCCAGGGCCACTTTAAGGAGGGCCTTTACCCCATACTCCTGTCTCTGAATGCCACTTATCAAAGCTTCCAAATTAGGTCAGTTAAAATCTACTACAGAGGGATGGCAGGACTCAGCAAATGCAGCACAAACCAGCAGATAAAATTGCAAGCTTGCCAGCAGGCAGCAACTCAAAGAGCATGCTAGCCAGCAACAGAACCAGTTAACAAACCAAAGCAAGAGAAGACTCCCAGTGGTGGATCTTTCACCAAGAAACCCTGTTCAACCCTGTTCATTGCACCAATTGTTGTAGTCACTCTGCAGAGATGGACTGAACTCCCCCACCCAAATTTTGGTTCAGGTGATGACTGATGATAACACACACATAGGAGGGTATGAAAAGGTTTATTACTCACATAGTGAAGCTTTCTGGAGAGAACAGGGTAGGCTCCCAAGCAGATTGGCTTGGGGGTGGGGCTTGAGTGAGAAATCCAATGCTTGTGCTAGGGGTTGTGTCATTCGAACCTCCTGCTGGCACCAAAAGAGGGAGCATCTGGACATTCTTATCAGCTTGCCCAGATTTGGAACAGGAGAGGAAGGGAGAGTGGTGGGTTTTGAGAACTGTCTAGTCAGACATCAAGAATGGAGTCAGAATCTTTATTACAAAGTTATATTAAGATTGCAAGACTCATTTAGCCTATTTAGCTACTGGGGAGGAGCAATTTCAGGATTTTAAAAAGGCAGAAAAATTTATTTTCGAGTGTCAACCAGTGATTCTTAGTAGGGAGATATATTTGAATATTGGGGGGTAGGGGTCATTTTCAAACTGCACCTTCTCCCTCCACCTCATCTCCCTCTTTAACCTCTGCTACCCTGCTTCCCCCCAACCCTGGTCTTCAAGGAAATTCTGATTCATAAGAATGAAAGCCTCACTGACCCATGATTACTGACGTGGAAGTGTGTGATGTAGCTTAGAGCAGGCAAAAAGGGAAGCACTTGCATTGTTAAACTACTTAAACAAAGGGCCATGAAAAAATGGATAATTTTAGACCTTTTAGATTTTTCTAATGCCCCCTCAACTAAAATAAACCTCTCACCCTTCCCCTAAATGTTTAACTTTTGTTCATACTATTCTCTCTACTTCCAAGGCCCTTCAGCAACTAGATCCACTCAACTAGAAATGATCTTTTCTCAAACACTTGGCACTTCATTTCTAACTTGCACCATTTATTTTATTCATTATATTTGTATCATTTGTTTACATACCTTATCTCTCCAGCCAGATCATAAACTACCTGACTGCAGGATTCATGATGGATTCATCTTTGCACTTATTACTTATATTATTGCTACTAACAATAAACAGCAGATGTCTTATATATGTTTAATGAGTGAATGAATGAAATCTCAGATCTCAATATTCTGTGAAAAGATGCAGTCTGTCATTAAGTTATAATCGGTAAGCTGAGTAAACTACCAAAATAAAAATCTCAGTTGTATTTGTATATGAAAGACAAGCATTTGACATCCACACATACCAACACACATATTCTTCATATTTTTAAACAGGATTTCAGTGAGTTACTAAATAATTTTCTTTTAAGAGGAAATAGACTTTTTCCTCATCAGTTTCATAGCATTCTATCACAAAAATGAAAGTAACTTTCAAATACATTTAGTTTACTATAACTTAATTTTAACTACTATATGAAATGCCTGGTAGTCTTAAGTATTTTAAATGTCATCTCTTCACAATAATGTAATAAATTGGTAAACACTACCGATATAATACTAATGAGGAAACTGAGGGTCAGAGAGGCCAAATGACTTAAAAGTGAAGAGTTAAAAATTAGGGGGTGGGGGGTGGGGGCAGGACTGAATACAGGCTCACTGCTTACAAAGCCCAAGTTTTAACCACCATGTTATATAACCTCCACCCAGCAGTGAGACTTGTTGCTTGTTTTTGTTGTAATTTGAGCTAATCAATGTTGACCCTGAGGAAAAATCCTTTTTAAGTTAGCCATTTATAGGAATAGCTAAACATGGATGTTTCCATTTATTAGTTTATATGCATATATTTTTTGCCTTGACTCCATTTAACCTTTCAAAAAGAGTCAAGATACCATCCTAATTACTTTAATCAAATAATCAGCCTTTAGGTTTTATGTGCTGGCTTTCCTGGTGGGATACACTGCTGTGAATGAGTTTTGCCTCTGCTTCTCCAGCAGTCCCTCTCTATCTCCAGTAGGCTTTTTAATTAAGAAGCCAAAGCAGAGCTGAACATACTGTTGCATCACCAATATAGGTCTGAAATCTCTTCCAATATTTATTTGAAGCATCTGCATCAGCTCAACATGATGCACCCTATAAGGCTACTCACATTTTCTGAGCACCTCACATTTTCTGAATTAGGTATTTTTACATATACTATCTCATTTAATACCTTTTAGTTCTCACAACAGCTTTTTAAAACAAGATGGCATTTCTTTTACCAGATGAGGAAATTATAGCTCAAGGGAAAGAGCTGTGATTCAGACCCAGGCCTGATTCCAAGTCCAGTGACCTTGCCACTAGAAGATGCTGCCAGTCTCTGAGCTGCCACGCTAACTCCAGACTTGGCCAGGGTCCCATGAATAGGTCTGGGGTCTAAGAATGTATTTTGCTACAGCCTCCTAGTTCACCTCTGGCCTCCTTGTAAAATTCATCTAGGCAGCTGCTGTTTCATATCTGTAATTTGTTCTGAGATCCCTTGAAGGGCTGCACATCCTGAGTGCAAATCAGCATCTCAGCCAGGTGCAGGTTAAAGCCCTGCATCTCATAATAGGCGCTACCTTCCATTTTCTTCCTAGAGCTTCGCTTCACTTCACTTCACTTCACTTCAATTTTAAGAGACCATTGATTAGTACTAGATTAAAAGTATATCTACTTTAACCTTACTTGCTTTACCCACAGAAACCAAGTTTATCCTACTGATCCGAGCCAAGTTTATCCTACTGATTGGAAAAATAGAGTGCCCCTCTGCTGACTATCTCTTGACTGGAGTGTACACTGGAATTGACTTAAATTATTATTCAGACACTACCTAGTCCAGGGCAATACAATGATAATAGATTCCAAACACTTCACCCAGAAGACTGTGAAATGACTTATGAAAAAGTAGACACATTAATATCACTTATCATTAGATTAAGATTTTTTTCCTACTCCCTGGCCCATAGTAGTTGCTCAATAAATGTTGAATGAATGCATGAATGAAATGAGGCAATCCAGCGAATTGATCCAAAACCTTAAACTCTATATATTACTTGGAATATTAAAGGCAAGAAGAGGCTTAGCCAACCTGTAAGTCATTTGTTTGCCTTCAGCTTTTAAAAACCTTAATTAAATAATTGAACCAATTAAATAATTGAGGACATACTCTGTAGCAGGCAGGTGCCTGGATGAATTTTATAAGCAGGGCAGTGGTAAGGACAGAGGCTGTAACAAAATATACACTTAGACCCAAGATCTATGGCTTTATCTCATCAGTATCTTTACTGTTCATGAGACCCATGAAAGAGGAAAATGAGACTCCAATTTATTTGGAGACTTATAGTCAGAGGAGGAAATGCCTGAGAGCGGTTCTGCTTTCCACCTAGGAACCTGTAAGAGTAGAGGGAGGGTACTGTTTGCCATGGCTGGACATCCTCACACCACCAGGCACTTTTCAGCAACCCAGTAAGAGAAGATAATAATGGCTATCACTGATTGAGTACCAACTCTATGCCAGGAACTGAACTCTGGGTATTTTCACATCCAATACTTCTCATTTCTCATACCTTTCCTGGAGGCAGGGATCATTTTCATCATTTTCCAGAAAAAGAAAGGTTAAGTGACCTGTCCAAGGCCACATGACCAATACGATGGAAATGGAAGTTTAGCAATGCTGTACTTCAGTGGTTTTCAGAAAGCATCCTATAGCTTCACAAGTTTTGCAATGGTTCCACAGGAAGTTAGGAGGTGAGAGGAGAAACAATTTGTTCACCAGGCTCAGAAATCTGTAACCAGAGCAGCTGCTCTTGATCTATTTTACAAGACAATCTTGCATGTAAAACTTTATTTGAATAAGGGTATTGCTGCCTTAAAAACAAACAAACAAACAAACAAAAAACTGCTGTAATTGAGCAAATTAGTTTCTTAGGACCACACTCCACAATTTAGTCAACATGGTTTATAATGGAAAATGGACTGTACTACGCACAGCCTAAAACATTGACATCAAAGGGGAAAAAGAAATAAAAAACTCTCAGACTACACTTACTTCCATTCTGAGCTGGCAGACACCAACTATACTTGAGGGCTGCAGCATAAATACGGTTCAGAGATGGGGAGAGATATAAATGCTGAATGCCGATCAGGATAGTACTTCCTTCCAAAAGTATCGGCAGTTGGAGAAGCCCTGGCCTCTTTACAGCAGGCCAGCCCACCATAATGTATTATATTCATTTCTCAACTGCAAGCCATGTGGCAAAGGCCTCGGTGGCTGTTACTGCCTCAGCAAGTCCCCCACTGACAGCAAAGACAGATCTCCTGTTGTTGTGTGCCACCACACATAAAGTGGCTTTAATAACAAGTGAGTCATTTGCAATGCACTTTTAATTCAATCAATTTCCTCTCAATTACACAATCTTTGAAAATCATATACAATTTCATAATCAGAACATGGGGCTTTCTCCACGTGAAAAGTACAAAACCAACTAGTTCAGCATCACTTTACATCCTTTCCTATCCTTTGGCAATTATTGAAACAGAAAACCAAAAACAAACCAAAAAACCATACCACCAACCAAAAACACCATTTTCGAATAGCTCAGCCTAACAAATTATGTTTCAGTGAAAGCAAGGGAATAGCTCTTTGGCTTGCCATTATCTCTGTACCTAAAAAGTATGGTATGTTGCTTATAAACACCAAAAGCCTAGGAACGACATCACTAATTCCTTCACCCATAAGCTTGTCTTCTTAAAAGCACAAGGCTTTCATTCTTTTTTGAATGTAATTATAAGGCTAAAACAGATGGCCAAGGCTCAATTTAAAATGTTCTGTTGGTAATTCTCAACCTCCGATGCTGATACTGTACATATGTATGTGGGAGTGAGATTTGGATTATGGTACATAATGGTACTTTTAGCTGGATTTTCATCTGGGCAGATCCCAAGCTCTCAAAGAATGTAGTGTCAGATAAGGAAGCAAAATAATATGGTACAAATTCTCCCTCTCCTCATCCCCCAAATCCCATATTTAATTAAGAGGCATGAACACCAGTGGTGAAGAAACAGTTTTCAATTATTTAATGCTTGATAGAGGAATGGAAATAAATCCCAAAACCAAATATTAAACACTCACATGGGGAAAATACAGAATAAGGACCCAACAGTTTTGTTTGTTGTTTCAGTAATGAAAATGAGGTGTGTCCACCTCCCCACTTTGTTGGCCCTGGGCCTGTGCTGTGCAATTTCTTAGACAACTCTCAGTAAAGGTCAGTGGAGAGATGCGATATGAAAAATGACGAGCCCTGGAGACTAAAGTGTTTTCTGACTACATTAGCATTCATGTTTGCTCATTCCCGCTTCCTATGCTTTGGCATAATTCCAATACCTATGCTCCTTTAAAAGGCAATCCATTTCCAGACTGACGTTTTCAACACCAACCAACTAGAGTCAATCCATTCTCTGTCATATCTGCAATATGAGACCAATCCAAGATGGCACAAATCCCCAGCTGAGAGGCATTGCATCCCAAAAGGACAGTATTTCTCCCTTGGTGGCAGTAAATGAATGAACTTTCATACTGGTAAGGGTGATCAGACCTGAGACATCATGCCACAGGGATATGATGTATGAAATGTCACTGAAAGTTAGAGCAGATCCCACTGGAACATGCACACTGAATGCAGCCAGAGTTGAAGAGAAAGTGTCACAGATTCCTAGTAAGAAGGAAGCAACAGACCAGAGATACCAAAGCCAGAAGAGAGGAAAATCAGTAAGGATTCAATATAGGGGCAAATTTCTATCTACAGAAAGGCTAAAGTGGCTCTCTCTACTGAAGCCCTGGAAATGCCTAACTTCTAATCAAACTTCAGCTAACCTCATGTGTCATGTATCCTACAGAAGCAATATGTCTATTAAAGCTCTAAATTTAGGAAAATAAAAATAAAAAACACTGAAAGACAGAGCTTCTAAAATTCTAGGACTAACCAGCTGGAATCAGGACACAGGCTGAGCCTACTCTATAGTTCCACCGACAACCAAGGACTAAGGGGAAGGGAAGCTTGCTCAGAAGCAGAAGGAACTGCTATTTCTTTTCCCTTAAGGGGTAGAATATCTTCTTAGGTGGTAGCTGTAGACCTTGATGCAATGATCCCAACAATCCAAAACCAGCAGCTGGCCCTTAGGAGTAAGGGCAATGCCCACTGGACAGGTGAGCCCCTCTCGAATGAGGACACTATAGCCCCCACCCTTAGGAAAATGGAGAATTTCCTTTCGACTACTATCAGCCACAATGAGGTCACCACGGGCATCTACACACATGCCAGCAATGCAGCGGAAATCCTCATTCTCAGAGAAGAAGTGGCTAATCTGGCGACCAAGTTGCCCATCAGGACCCACAGAGCCAATGGAGAAGCCACCCTCCAAGTGGTGCTCATTCTGTCGATTCTCCAGATTGAGGCCCAAACCCTGGGTGAAGTAGACAGTTCCTTCAGCATCACAGGTGACAAACTTGGGCCTCACAGCACTGCAGAGGCAGCTGTATTTGACCACTCCTGCTCCTCGGTCGACAGTGAAGCACCAGAGCTTTCCACCTTCCACATCAGTTACTACAAACTGGCCAGATGGCAGGGCTGTGATGCCCCATGGTTTGCTCAACTGACTCCGGTGACAGGCAACACAGTGGCCATCCAAGGTGTATACCTTAAGGGAGTTGTCATAGCTGTCAGTCACACCAATCAGCCCGTGGCAGTTCATGGCAACTGAGAGAGGAGTGAGATTGGGCAAGTCAGCCCCAAGGAAGCTCAGCACAAAACTATCAATGCCACTGGGGCTGCGACGGATCTCCTTCAAGAAGCCTTTGCGGGTAAAGACCTGTATACGGTAGTTGCCACGGTCAGCGACCAGCACCTCGCCCTGACTGGTCACGTAGAGGCTGACCGGAAGGTTGAACATGCCTGGAGTGCTGCCTTTGGCCCCCATCTTCTTAAGAAACAGGCATTGCTGGATATTGGCGGCTGTCTCAGGACCCCGCTGCTTAGCAGGTGAGGCCCTAGGGCTGGCAGCCACTTCCTCAGGGCTCAGGTCCATCTCCCTAAATGTAACAGAGGTAGAGGCAGCAGAGGCTGCAGCCTCCACGGCCCAGGAATCTTCCATGTTGACTGTCCGGGGCTTTTTAACAGCCTGACCAATTTGGAGAGGGCCAACATGGCCTACCTTGAGGAGTTCTACATCCTGCAGTGTAAGTTCCCGGGGCAGGCTGGCTGTGAGCTCTGGCTCCTCCTCATCAGCTGTTTCCTCCAAAAGTGCTACATCTGCCTGCTTAATCTTGGCCAGGAAGTAGTCACAGCGAGACACAGCCTGCACCTCTGCAATGTTAAGCAGGTAACTCTGTTCTTCTACCACTTGACTATTGGACTTCTCAACCTCAGCCAAAGAGCCTGTGAAGAACTTCCGAGAGCGAGCCAGCTCTTCCTGAACCCTGCGCTCCTCATGCCCATACTCTTGGAGAACTGCTTTATACCTTGACTGAAGGTCCTTGGAGACACCTTCCAAGGCTACCTTCCGCTGCTGCAACTCCCCCATAAGCTCCCGAAGACGGGCCAACTTCTCTCCAAAGTCCCGACGCCGCTCCTCAGCTGCCTCTTTGACAGGGAGTGTGCAGTGGCCAGGGGGCTGATGGTCTGCCTCTCGGCAAGGCTCACATAATACCACGCCACAGCTCCGGCAGAACTGCCGAGGAAGCCGCCGCCCACAGGACCGGCACATGAGCAGCCCCACGGCCTCGCTGAGTCCAGCTGTGTCAATGATCTTCAGCACTGTCAAGTTGTCTGTCAGTTGGGTCAGGCTTGTTATGCGGGTGATCTTGCTGCAAAAGGGACAGCGGACACCATTGATGCTACTGGCCAGTAGCTTCTCGAGGCACTGGCGGCAGATGGTATGGCCACAGTGCAGGAGCTTGGGCCGCAGCTGCTCCTCTGTGAAGGACTCCATGCAGATGGGGCATTCCAACACTTCTCGGAGGGCATCCAGGTTCAGGTGAGAAGCTGCTGCTGCAGCCATGGCTCTTGCTTTGAAGGGTCCTGCTAAGACAGTCCAGAACTGGAAAGCTTACTACCTGTTTTCATGCCCAGTGGGAGAAATTCCTGCTGAAGAGAAAAAGAAAGGATTGTTCATTTCCCACTATCTATGTGAATTAATTCACTCAAAAAGCATTTAGAGAATGACTATAATTACTCATTCAGTCATTGACTTAACAAATATTTTACTGGGGGGCCTACTATGTGTTAGGTGATGGTGATACACAGGGGAACAAAACAAACAAGACATTGTATAATGGATAAGATTTCAGGTTCTGGAGTCCTACTTCAGATACCCCTCCTCTCTAACACTTAGTTGAGTGACTTTAGGGAAGTAGCCTAAACTTCTTAAAGTTCAGTTTCCCTATCACCCATCTGTAAAATAGAATAATGGTGTCTCCTTTTATGATTGTTGTCAGGAATGAAAAACCTGATGAATATGACACATTTAATATTGCATTTGGCAAGTAGTATGCTTGTAATAAATGTTAGGAATTATTTTTATATTTTGTGACATTCACAGCTCATAATTTATATCAGGAGAAAAGCACAGAAAAATCACTACAGTAAAAGGAATAAGTTCAGCAATGGAGGTACACACAAAGTTCTACAGAAGCATAGTGGATGGAGTAACTGATTCTGCCTAGAGCAGGGATCCACAGACCCTCAAGGGGTCTATGCAGAGATTTCAGGGGGTCCATGAGCTTGTATTGAAAACTCAAAAAAACATTATTCTTGTGGGGTCATGTTGGTGTGGGTATGATACATTTATTAAATAATAAACAGTGTAGTGCGGACTTAGTAAGAGGCCTGTGGTTTTCACCTGCTTGGCAAAGGGGTCCATGGAACAAAAAAGGTTAAGAACACTTGACCTAGAGGAACTAGGAAAGGTCTCCCAGAAGCAGTGACACACCTGAAAATGTCTTAAAAGAAATGAGGCAATGAAAGATAAAGGCATTTTTGGCAAAGAAACTGCATAAAGACAGCATGGAAGTCTAAGAGTTCATCCTATTAAGTTTGGGGCCTATGAATCATCCATAGATATGGAAATTTATGATTGGCTTTAGGTGACCAGCAAAGTATTAAATCAAAAAATATGTGTGTTTTCCATCCATCCATCTAATAAGTATCACGCACTATACTGAGTACAAAGAGGTTTTCAAGACACAGATCCTGAGTTTCAGATGCTCAAACTTTAGTAGAGAAAAGACATGTAGATAAATAATAAGGCAGAAAATAGTCTCATAAATGAAATATAAATTAAGTTCAATGGAGGTTTAGAGAGATTCATTCTATCTTAAATGACATTTTCAGAGGGGAGATGGCATTTGATATGGGCTCAAAAGGATACATAGATAAATGGAGAGCGAAGAAAGGGAGTCCCAAGCAGAGGGTATAGCTTTAACAAACATTGGAAAGCAAGGGAAAAGGCAAGAAGTTCAGAATATTGGTAAGAAGGGAGAACACTTAGCCTCTCTGGGTTTTAATTTCCTTATCTGTAAAATGGGAATAATACTTCCTTCACAGGGTTGATGTAAGAAATAAATGAGATAATATTTGTATTGTATAGAATGCTAAAATTTGGCTCAGAACCAAAAAAGTCAGAAATGGTTTTCAGTTCTCACATCCTTAGGTTAGAATTGTGGGAGAGTACAAGGGGACAGAGTAACATGTTTGGAAAAGTAATGTGGGAAATGATTATACAAGATCTTCAGAGAAAATGAAACTTCTGAACTTCATTTTGAAGGGAATGGTGAGGCAATGAATGTTTTGGAGCAGGAAATGATGTGATCAAAGCTGGACTGGAGTGTGTGTGTGTGGGGGGGTGGGAATTGGAGAAACTAGTTTGGAAGCTTCTACAAAGCCTGGGAGAGGTAATGGGGTGACTGAACTAGGGAGGAAGTGGAAAGAAGATACCCTTGAGCAATATTTCAAAGGTACAATCAGTAAGATTGGAAAACTGAGTGGATTGGATTGGAGGAGTTGTGAAGAGCCCAGAAGGCCAAAGACTCAAGCCTGGATGATTTAGGAAGTGGTACCACCTTATCAAGACAGTTTCTTTCTGGCCTGGGACTTCACCTAGTACATAAGACAAATACTCCCACACTTGCCTCAATCCACATCTACTCATGAGATAGAACCACAGAGATCTCAGTGTTCTGCAGCTTATGTCATTGTCAATTTATACCCCAAATTAGAATGAATAGATCTAGCAAGGTGAGGCACATGGATAAATTTAGCATTTTTTAGACTCAAATCCTACAGCTGCACCTGTGCAGTCTTGTGATATGCAAATGGTCAATCAAGGAGTAGGAGGTGGAAGGCAAGTTAGCTTGGTTTTAAGGACAATGCCGCAAGCTGACAAAAGCTTTGCAAATGTGATCAACTCTTTCTCCAGCTATATAGAAAGAAGTCAAAGCAAAGATAGATATAACAAATTTCCCCCAAATTTAGCTTTGGAATGCAATCTAAAATATTCAGCAGCAGACACAATTTATTTAAATTCAATCCTACCTCTCTGCAGGTTTGACCTTCTGCAGGAAAGGAAATAGTGTACACTTAGTGCCTATTATGTGACAGATACCATCCAAGATGATTCATATACTTCTCATGACTCTATGAAGTAGCTGTTGTTTCTATTTTCCTATTTTACAGATGGGGAAACTAGGCTCAGAAAAACCGGCTCAAGGTCACATAGCTCAAAGAGGGTAGAGCTAACATCTGAACCTGGGGTCCTTCTGATCCCGACCCACTGCATTCTTCTTACTCTTCGGGACAGAACCCAAGTCTCTAATGAGGGCAGAGGACCCGAGTTAATTACAGATAACCATGCAGTATATGCATGTTAATCATCAAAAGCCCCAAAGACAATGTGAACACCCACATTTTTTAATATCTCTAGGGAGTGATAACAAAGTGAATTCTGTAAAACGATAGTCCTTCCCAAAAGAAGGTACTTTGGTCAAATAGGTTTGAGAAAACTGTAAAATATATATATGTCCTTCTTCAAAACACACATTAGCAACATTAAAAGTTTTGAGAAACCATACAGGCCAGTTATCATTAACTTTGTTTTGATAAAGGCATTACCTAAAGCCATTTTGTTTTGTTTTACTGTCATATAACTCTTATTAACTAGTGTTCCCTAGATCATGCTCTGGCAGCATGCTATGCTGCCTTATAGCATATCATTTTCTCCACAAGGGAAAAGGAGCAATAGTACAATTAAGAGATTCAGCTACTATGAAGTTGGTTAGATTGATATATTAGCTGAGTGACCCACTCACACATTATCAGCCCTGAAACCCATTATGACTCAAGTCTATGCTGAACAAAATACCACATATCAAGAACATATGAGGTCTCATGTGACTCTCTGAAACTGAATGCTGTATTCTTAAAGGCCATATATCTGGGACAATAGTATATAAATGTTGATAGAAACCTCAACTCAAGATCCATGCAAACCATCTAAATTCTAAATAGCTTCAGCCCTTTCTTCTATCATCTGAGATACTAGACTGAAGACACCATTTGGTGTTTGGATACAGAGCATGTAACCTTACAATGCACAGGGACATCTGTTCTTCCCAGAGTTGGCATTGCGGATTGCTAATTAAACAAGGCTGCCAACTTGTAAAAATACAAGCAAATTCTTTCCCCACCTTTCTACATCAGCTTCCAACCTCCCTGCCTAAGCTCTTAGCTTTAAACAAAAAAAATGAATTTACTGTGCCCACATCCATACCCCAAAATATCTCAGCTGTATGCAGCTTCACCAGCCTCTCTGAGGCAGAAGAGAATGTCAAGGATTCCTTCCTCGAAGCTGCCATGCTTTGCCAGGAAAATGTGAGTTTCCATCACTAAAGCATTAAGCATGAAGACTCAAACCTGGAAAAAGCCAGATAAACTCCTCCCATTGCATGACCTGTGACTGCTTTCAGAAGGATCCCTGCTTCAACTGCAGCTATATGACAGGCAAATGCAGATGCACTCCTCCAGGAGGGCACATCAGATCATTATTGTTAAATTATTGTGAATGACTCAGATGGAAAGTCAATTTGACCTCTGTTTCCCTGAAAAGACTAGACAAGTGAAAGGAATTAAGTTACCACCTTAAGCCTTCAAACTAGCTGTCCATTTTCTACCAGTCACACAATCTGCAACCAGAATGAACTACCAACATGCTATTCATGATCTTGGCTGCTTTCATGATCCTTTGACCTTCTCTTTCGTATTATGTATTCTGTATCCTCAACTCTTCATCTGCCACCACATCTCAAACACCTCAGCTTACCCCAACCCTCATCTCTTTAATCTGATGCACTTCTCATACTGATACCTTATCTTTAGTTCCAGATAAGCATCTACCCCTTAAGCTTTGTCTGCTTTGGCTGCCCTAAGACTCAGGAAAATTCTATAATCTTCTCAGCCTGAGCTACCTGGCATCTGGCACCACTGGATTTTCCTAGTCCATAAAATAAGTAGCCAGGGTAGTAGGAAACAAACAAACAAAATGAAACAAAGATAATCATGGACCTTGGCATCATAAAGAACTGGGTTCAAATCTTAGCACTTTCAATTTCAAGTTAACTTCTCTAGTTCTCAGTTTATCTATCTATGAAAAGGGGCTTTAAAATGATCACCCAGTATGAGAAGAAACAAATATTGACACTTTTCAAGAGGCAAACCACCCTCAAGATACATAGAAAATCCTGAGCCTTTGCTGGAGACTGCTTTACCTGGTCTTAGAGTGAAAGGATTAGAGATAACCTAAAATTTTAAATCTCCATCAAATGCTTGAGTCCCACAATGGGGTAGTACTTCAGATAGCTCTACTTCCTGTACTAGAGTCAGTCCTTTGGGGTTCTAAACCATCAGTAAAACTGGAAAGCTTTAATTAAACAAATATTTACTGAGCACCTACTATTAGACATTGTGATAGGCATTGAGGATATAATTTTGAGCCAAAACAGACATGAACAGAGCTCTTCACCTAAAAACTAGAAAACATGGAAAAGCAGTACTACATTTCTTTTCACAAGACATAAAGGTCCATCCTACTAACACTTCCCTGGTTTATTAAAAAACAAAGTTTATCACATTTCCTTTTATGTCACATTTTTTCCTCATGCATTTTAATGGGATGCTAATCAAGTACCTAGCCATCTCTATGCCACCCATGGTCACCCTCTGGGCATGGCTAGCAAGACTGATTTTAAGGACACCAGGAAGGACACCACCTGACCCTCACCCAATCTTGTGTATGCCAGAGGGTCCTGATCAAGTCTAGATTATTCAGAGCATTTAAGGCACCTGCAGATAGCTAAGATAAACTCAACAAATAGGAGCTTATAGGGAAACACAGACATGATTCCAAAGTTATGCCAGTCTGAGACAAATAAAACAACCCTGAAGGAAATGTATTTGTGGAAAAGGAAACTAGCTAAACTCTGTTAATGGCAGGTTAAATCAATAATAGGTTTGCTGGGAAAATGGATGCCTCTTGCCTGTTCTTTTCTTCCTCAAACTGGAGGACCTGGAAAGATTCCTTCGAATCTTCCACAAACATATGGGTAACAATGCTGCCAAATGATAAAGAGATTAAAGGTCAAGGGCAAAATCCACAGCCTTCTCTTAAGAGACCCAACATCAACCCACTCAATTCTCCTTCAGTTTCTTTCTCTGTATTCAACAGAACTTAAGTCAAAATATGGGAAAAGGTACAAAAAGGGAAGAGAATCTTGAGGAGCCTGACAGGGGTTTATCGAATTTCTGGCAAAGCAACACCCTACCAGCTCTGTCTTCTTCATATAATTGCTACCTCTCATAAAACAACTATTATCTACTGAGTGCTGGGTACCTTTTATACATTATCACTCATTCTCAAAATACCTCTTTAAAAATAAGGAAATCAAGGCTCTAAGAAACATAACCTGTCCAAGCTTTCAAAGCTGGAAAGCCAAAGAACTAGGTTTCAATTCAGGTGTGTCAATTCCAAGCTCTAAAACCACACTCTCAAAATACATGTTACAATTCACTGGCTGATTAGACTGCCATTACTTCTAGGAAGAGTTTGACTGAGAGGTTAGTAAAGGAGCTTAGGAATAATTTTAAAACCTGATTGTTCTACAGGGAGTGTACATGGGCAATGATCTACTTCAAGGATCCTGTTTATCAACGACTCTCCAGTGGTAGACATATGGGCTTTTAAGAGTTGCAGAACCTTTCTTGTAAAGTGTGTAATATAACATTGGGGTCAGACACAACTGTTTTCATCCCAGCTTTGCCTCTTGCTCTGTAGCCTTGGGAGAATAATTTAATCTATTAGTTTCCTCATCTGTAAATGAGGACTAACACCAATGTTGGCAGGATTAAATGAGATAATACACATGATATGCATGTACTTGGCACGTAACAGGCGCGCTTTTTAAATGGTAGTTCATATTTTTAATAGATTGAGGCTGACAGGGCAAGTGCTTGTCCAAGGTCTCATAGTAAATTAGCAGTAGAGTAAGGACTCTGGACTTCAGGTCTCTGATTACCAGGCTGATTTGATTCTCATTACGTATTTTCCTTATGAGGAGGAGGAGGAGGGATACTCCAGCTATGTCTCTGGCCCTCAAATCTGAATTGGCTTTAGCAATGCTGTAGCTCATCTTGGAGCTGACAGAGCCAAAGCTGCTATTCTGTTCTAGAGGAAAGATGTCCAAAAGAGATAATTCAGAACACAGTAATTGTTCTCCTTCAGAGTTTGACTGCCTTCAACTTCAGTCCCTGCTATGAGGGTTCCCCACCCCCCAAGCCAATGGCCTCCATACTTCACCCCTTAGTCTCTTGGACCCCATTCTACCTGCTTACCTCAAGCTCCTCCTCTTACCCATCCACTGGTCTGGGTCTAAAGGCAAACCAAGAACAAAGTTCAGTGCTCTTCCCTACCTAATCAGATGACTCACCTGCCTCCCTTTAGAGTTCTCTTTGATATTTGGTGATACCCACTGGGCAATCCTCCTTTTCTTGGAGGAATGGGCTGAAATAATGATGTAGGTCCTGTTACTACTACCATTTTACTGATAAAGTGCCACAGTACAGAGAGGTTAAGTAACTCATTCAAGAAGTCAGGAAGAGATAGAGTCTGGATTTGAACCAGAATATCTGACTCTAGAGCAGGGTTCCTCAACTTCCACAGTACTGATATTTTGGGATAGATAATGCTTTCTTGTGGAGGCACTGTAAGATGTTTGATGGCATCCTTGGCCTCTACCCACCAGATGCCAATAATACTCCCAGCCCGTTTGTACAACCAGAAATGTCTCCAGATATTGCTAAATATCCCCTGAGGGACAAAACTGGTTAAGAACCACTGCTCTAGAGCCTGCCATAGAACAAAATGTTCAGTGAATAAAGAGTTCTCTTTTTTCTCATCCTTCTCCCTGTCCAGACACCTTGTTCACAAAGCCACTGAATTCTTGAGCTGTGTCGGACCTTACATAATCTCATTCAATCCACTTATTTAACTGAGGAGAAAAAGAAGGCCTAAGAAAATGTTTTACTCATTCCCTTGGAGGTCTCACATACTATCGTAGAACTACCCCAGCTTGGAAGACAGGGAACGGGAGGGCCTAGGAAGATGACCTTGAATAGTTTTTTGCTTCATCCCTTCTTTGACTAGTCTTTTCTTCCCCTCAAACCCACTGCTTTCAGCTGGCCCAGGGTCAGAGTGGACTTGTGGCAGTACCATACTTGCCTTATGATAAGGGATCTTTGATGAATAACTGAGGGATATTGTACCCCTCATAATGAAAACCAAGCTCCTTTAGGAGTCTGATCTCTGAAGACCTATGACTTCATTTCTGAACCCCTGACCTGCTAAACTCCATATACTCATATACACTTTCAAACATCACCTCTAGGTCCTATGATCCCCAGAACTTCCTCTGCTCCCCATGCAAAGACTTTAAGAAAATTCCCTTAGCAATCTGAGACAACAACCCACCAACCTATTCAGAGTCATTTAATTCCACATCCTAATTATGACCCTGCTCACCCCACCTGTTTCCAAACCTTTTACAATACAGAATTCCAACCTTTGTGGCTCTATAATGCAACCTAAACCAGTTTTTCACCCTTGTGCTCCAAACCCCTCTAACATAGCTCCCTTAATACCCATTTCCAGTGTCTGCATCCTTCAACACCTCATCACCTCCTAAATACTCAATCATCACCTCAGATTCTAACCTATCTCAATCTTAGCCCTATCCCCTGCATCCCATTAGGTACTGTGTTGCTCCTTCCTTTTACCCATCCCATGTCATGTGTTGCTTTCAAACCTTAGCCAGGTCCCTTCTTTTAGCTAATAAGATACTGCTTCCCACTGATTTCCCCAGAATTCACCCCTCAATTTTTCCTGGATCCTAGTCTGGAAAATCCTCCCTCTTTAGCAATTAGAATCGCCCCTGCTCCCTATGATCTCAGAACCTGCCCCCCACCCCCCCAAGCTTAGCACCCCTACAGATTCCCTCAGACATCCTGAGATTATCCACCTCAAATCCCATCAAGGCCCCTCAAATTCCCTCCAATTTCCG